>BQNB010008857.1:55653-88568 GCA_026074375.1 Tanacetum coccineum
TGCAAGGATGTAAAAAATATTAATAATGTTTTTAGGCATTATTTCTATCAACAAAATCTATGCATATTATCAACCTTGATGTGTAATTATTGACAAAAACTCGATGACACATAAACTCGGTAATCTTCAATATTACCGAGTTTAAACTCGATAATACATAATCATCAATTAACAGTTTGATTATTCTCACCCACTTACGTTTGAGAAAGAAAAGTGGTAGAAATCGTTGTAATGAACTCAAAAAGACTTGCGTTGATTTTCTTCTCAAACTCGATCAAAGGATTTGGTAATTAGAAAAAAATAAAATGAAAAATTTTCCTCCTTTTATAGCCACCGATTTTTTTTTGAAAATTGACACATTTAGCCCCTGTGATTATCATTTTCGATTTGTTTTTCAATTTTTCACAAACTCCCCCTTGAATAATGAATTTTTGTCAAAAAAACTCCCCCTTGAAATGAAATCATGTAAAGTACTTAGTCCGAAAATGAAAATGCTTAAATAAAAACTCCCCCTTGAAACTGTAACGTTTTTCAAATTCAGTCTTTATGAGAGATCATTGTTTTTATTTTATTCCCAAAATGATGTTTGTGAATGGAAAATTTTAAGAACTCCCCCTTAGATCATGATTCCGTATTTTCAATTTGAAAGCTTTTTATAAAAACTTGGAATCATGAATCTAATCATGTGATCTTATTAAATTATGTTTTTTTTATAAAAATATGTCAAATTTTTTCTTTTGTTTTTGAAAAATTTATTTACATGTTTTTGATGTATGAACTTTTCAAGAAGATAACTTTGTCAGGCTTTCCAACTGAGTTGGAGTCATACATCTCATACCAATGCGATGAACTAGATACTCAAAGCGTTCTTTTGGAAGCGCCTTAGTAAATAGATTCGCAAGTTGATTGTAGTAAAATAATATATAAGTATAGAAAATTACCAAAATACCCTTGAGGACAAGGGTAGTAAGGAGAATCTTTACAAATATATATAATAATACGTATATTTACCGGTAAGTGATTACCGGGTCGTTAAGTCCCAACGATTTGTGAAATTGAGACCACGTTTGTTGTTTGGACAATGATTTGAATTGGTTCAAAGATGGTTTGTTTTCTAAAATCCTAAAAGTGAGCAAATTAAAGGACAATTAAACTTAACTTTAACAATGGGAATTTAACCTTTAACTAAAAATGCAAAACGGGAACCCTAAATGGTAATTAAAAACCCTAAATTTCCAAAATTAAACTTAAAATGAATTTTTCTCTTTTAATAGACTCTAATTGACTAAAAAGTAAGTTTAAAGAAAACTAGAACAAAAACGGAATTGAAATGAGCTTAAAAACACGAAAAACGAGAACGGAAACGAATCCCGTTCTTTAAAAATTGAAATTTTGCAAATTAAACCCTACGGAAGTAAAACTAATTTTCCTAGGAACTATATGATAAAAGAAAATTTTCTAAAAAAGAATTATATTTTTTTGATTATTTTTCTATTTTTTATGATTTTTTTTAAGTTTTTAATAAAAATAAATGTTTAAAAATACTAAACTAATTATAAAAATTCTGAAAAAATTATAGAAAATAGCTTGAACTTAAAGGGACCTAAGAAAAATAAGCTTGGTTACACAACTTATCGAATTAGCTGTGTAATAAGCTTAAACACCTTATTGACTAAATAAGGTAAAACGTATACAAATACTAAATATTGTAAAACTATAACGAAAAAGACCCCAGGTATAACAACCCGCAATTTTCATAAATGTAAATATCCATCTATTAAGATACAGTGTCTCTCACATAGTTGATTTGGATTTATTCAAGTTAGCTATTGGCTTACAAAGGCTATATAGATCTAACACAAGGACCTACAAATACTTTTTATAAAAACACTTATATCTGAAAAGCCACTAATAAGCTAGAAATTGCTTAAAGATTTGACAGAAGACTTAACTCTATTTTTTTGGTATTTTCCTAAACTTAATAAGCTCAAATACTAAGATAAGCTAAAAATAGACTAAATAAGCTACAAGATACTTAATAACTAATCTAATAAGCTAAACTAAGCTAGAAATGAGCACAAAGAACAGGCAATAAGCTAAAAAATCATAATAAGCTCTTAGATCCTTATGCACTTTTAGCTTATGTAAGCTTAAACTACAACTAATACTCTACCTAAAAAAACTTTTTAAAACTATTTTGAACTTCAAAAACTTAATGAAAAAGCTCAATGAAAACAAACAGAATACTTAGCATGCTGATTTTTTAGAAAGACAAGTTACTAAATTAAGAGCTAAAAACAGATGACCTATTGAGCTTATTTCTAAAAAGTAATTTCAAATAGATGAAGAATGACCTAAAAGCTATTTGTATGCCAAAAATCAAGACCTAATTATTAAGATTACCCTCTGAAAATTGATGTTGAAAATGGCCTTTTCTCACTTTGTCTAACTGATGCAGTTGGCCACATCTATAACCAAATCACAAAAACTAACATATGCAGACTTTAGGCATTGTTTCTATAACTTTTAGACACTAAAGCAAAAGCAATTGAAGTAACTAGAACAACAAATAACAATCCAATTATAAAAGACCCTATTAAGCTGAACTTAACCACAAATCTTAAACTAACACTCATAATTTTAATCAAAACTAGATTAGACCTAACAATATCCTTAAAATCAAATCTATAAACCTAAATAGGAAGTTTTGAATTCACTTTAAAGAACCAAATAGCTTTGGGCAGTACTAACTTAAGTTAGTACTGCCTTTAGCCAAACACCCCTTTAATTTGAACAATTCCATATTAGGCTTATAAAAATGAAAATCAAGGCATAAAACTTAGATACCAGATATTGAAAAGCTTATTACAAATCTAATGAACAGATTTGAGCAACTGAATAAGCAAAACTAACAATGATTAAGCTAATGCTAAAAAAAATTGGATTTTTATTGATTTATGAGACTAAATTAAGAAAACTCAAATCTAGACTATAAGACTTAAGAACAGATACTCTGACATAATCATTAAGCACAATAATACAATAATAAGCACAATTAAGAAAGGAATAAGCTTAAAATAAGCAGATGCAGTTTTAACTAAGAAATTAAGGACAGAAAGGGAAAATGAAACTTACCAATGCCTTAGCTAAACAAAGGCTTTTAAAAGATCAAGGAGCTTCTTCTACAGCTCTAGCTTATCACAAGGATAAGCTAGTAAAAGTCCTATGAACTCTTCCATTGTTAGTTCATCATCTAAAAAGCTCAAATCCATAGTAGCAAAGGTATTTAACTGATTTTAAGAGTTTAAGTATATTTAAAGACTAATTTGAACTCAATCTGAGCTTCGAGACTCAAAGAGGAAGAGCTTATGACCAGCTTATTAGAGGCTTAAGAACAATAACAGCTTATTTAGTAAAGTTTTATATAAAAGAGAACTTGAGAAAGGTAAGAGTAAACTCGAATTCTATTAATGGGAAGTTGATTACAATACTGAAAGGAAAATTACATTAAGCTAAAACATTTTTAAAGGACAATACAAAAGCTAAAATATTATAAGCTAAAAAATTAAAAAACTAGCTAGCTCCTGATGTGTGTGATGAAGCCTTGCTTTTATAGCCTTTAGAGGATGCTTCTAGGCCTTGAGTCACGCTCCTCTCTCCCTTGATCTTAGCCTTTCATTCTTTCTCATCATTGGATCTCTAATAATCACCGTTGGATTAATTGGGGTGAGCACACGGATTGCCAACGTGGCCCTCCGTGTGTCAGACCTTGTGTGCTTCTTTTGTACTCATTTTAGTGCAAAAATCCAATGATTGGTGTGTTTCTTGTCAGACCCGCGTGTCATTCTTCTTGGGTTTCAACCAATCAAAACTTCTCATGACGTCTTCATTTGCCAGGGTGTACTTTGGTACTTAAATTAAAAGGCCACGTCCTCAATTTTTATTTACCCTTTGATTTGGATGCAGGGTGAATTGAAGACGATGGTGAATAGTAACAACCACTTTTCCCGTGCCATTTCTTTCTATAAAGGTTCGTTTGATTTCTTTTGACCCGGGGTATTATTGGGCTCGGTTATAAAAAATGGACATGGGCCGGGTATTTATAAAAAGAATAATGGGCTAGTGTGTTTATATAAGAGATAACGACCGTTATCTCTTTTATATAAAAGAGATAACGGTGTTAGGGTTTTAAGGGTTATTTGTGAAATATGTTTAACAATGAGGGGCTGTTTTGGTAAGTTTTGGGTTTTGTCATTTAGCGAGTTGACTTTGGTTGACCAAGGGTTAACTGAAGTTGACTTTTGTTGACCATTGATGAATACTCCCGGCTCTTTTGCACTCTTTTTGATCCCGTGTCCGTGTTTGTCCAGTTTTTGACCATTTTCTTGTGATATTTGCATTATCCGTACCTACACAATCATAAAGACAAAACAAGCAATATACAAGCATTTTAAGCACAATTTTGTCTTTTATGGGTCATTCTTGATATAAAACGGATATGTGATTTCTCACATATTTAAATTCCCCAAACTAAGCGATTGTGTGTCCTCACGCAATATTATATGATTTAAAACCAAATACCTCAAAACTTCCCCAAACTAAATCTTTGAAAAGTAGCAAAGACTTTTGTGGAGAGAGTTTAGAAAATCACAAGCTTTAAAACACCCCATTTGACCATTTTTAATATATATTTTTGAAACAAGTAAACGTAGAATATTTCGACTTTCATTATTTCCATAATTGTTAGGGATCATAGAACAAGATGCATTTCGATTCGAGAATGCCCCAAAAAGGATAAATTCATCGTCCCCGACTTTTCACTTATCCAAACCAAGCTTAAAACGAAATCACAACTAAATATCAGTAAAAATGCTAACACTACTCATATTTGCAACTTGTGAACTTTTTACTCCCGATATTTATTATATCTTAAGTGAGTGTGCTATTTTGAATTTCAACCATGGATCAACGTTTTACAAAATACTATGCTTCACGTTCCACAAGAGAATATTGAGTTTGAAGGCGAGATCATCCCATGTAGCGACTTTCGTCTCGGCACATCCCAACCTTGCGGTTAAGTGACCAGGCTTTTGACACCCCACAGAGACTAGTATCGGGACTCACGGACCTTAGGTTTCAAAAACTCTAAGGTTTCCCCGTATATTCATAGCTTATAAAATAGAATAGTCAAAGTTCAAAAGCATATTTGAATTTAACAAATAGAAATCTATTTATTAATTTAAACTTAATATTAAACATTTATGCAATTGTAACCCTCGACCTTTTAGAAGGCTGCAACATCGGTTGTGAGCCGGCAAGATGCAACAAACTTTTATCAGTCTTGGATTTTTATTCTTACTATGGGCTTTCTTTAGAAGACTACCACATCGGTTGTGAGCCGGCAAGAGATAGTAAACTTTTATCAGCCCACAACTTTTATTATTATTATATTTTTTTATCATTTTATTTTATTTTATTTTAATTTTTTTAGGAAGAATTCTTTTTGAAAAATTCAAGTATAAGTTTGAACTAAGACGAAATTTTTTGCTATATATTACATAAAAATTGTTGATTTAAGTTTAATCTCCAAAAACAGCACGTATATTAATCCGGTTAAGAGCTTATGGGAGAAAAAGCCACAAATTACATACATGAGCTCTTAAGATTTCCAACTAATCCTTGTTTAGCATCCTACTCATACTTAACTCTATCATTTTTCGTTCTTCGCGAATTTCCGCTAACGCTTAGCCTAAAAGTTAAGGAACAAGCTAGAGCTCAACATGCTCGATCGAGTCAAAATTAATTCTTATCTCTTCCTACATGAAAGTCATAATTTGATTAAAAACATTATTTTATTTTTGAAAATTTTTTAAAATTTTTATATTTTTGAAATAATTTTGGTGGGGTGGGGAAAACGGGGGTATGTGAGAACAAACTGTGCAAAAAGTAGCAAGATCATATCGAAGATTTCACTACCCCATACTAAAATTAAACATTGTCCTCAATGTTTCCTAGCCTAAGACTTAAAAAACCCACCTAGAACTCAAAAAGTCTAATGCATAATCCCAACATGAAGAAAGTATCACAAAAATCTTAAGCCGTTTATAAAGTGTGCTAAAAGATAAATGTTAGATGATAATAATCTTTAGGATATCGGATTTCCCCAAACTAATGGCAAGCAAAGGCTAGGAAGCTCGAGTGGACCGGGACAAAACACCGAACACGAGAGACTTTAGAAAATTTGGATTCATCCTACAAATAATAACAAGTGCAAACACAACAAGAATCGGAAGAGTACAATCTTCCTCACATCACAGTAGAAATAAGAAAGAGAATAGAAGATGGATAAGCATGGGGTGCCTCCCACGAAGCGCTTTGTTTTTTGTAACCGAGTCACATAGCTTGACTCGATCCCCGAATTCATTCGTCCAGTGTGGAGATCTTGGACTACCTTGGGTGGTAAGTCCCCTCCGAAGTAATGCTTCACACGATGACCATTCACCTTAAAGTTTGGACCATCGGGTTGAGATAACTCAATGGTTACGTATGGAAAAACTTTGGTGATGGTGAAAGGTCCTGAACATTGAGTTTTTTAGCTTTCCGAGATTATCTGTTAGTCGAGAGTTGAAGAGTAAAACTCCGTGCCCAACATTGAAAATGCGGTTTTTGATCTTTGTGTCGTGAAGCTTCTTCGCCCTCTCTTTATAAATCAAAGAATTTTCGTAAGCTTGATCACGAAGCTCATTAAGTTGAAGCTTACGGTGATCACCCGCGGTTTTAAGATCGAAGTTAGCATGTTTCAAAGCCCAATATGCTTTATGCTCTAACTCGATAGGTAATGGAATAGATTTACGTACATTAACTTGTAAGGCGTTCAACCAATCGGTTGCTTAAACTCGGTACGAAATGCCCACAAAAGCTTCATCTAATTTTGTCGACCGTGATGCATGTTTTCTACCAACCGTCCTTTCTAGAATACGTTTTAAACCTCGATTGGACACCTCCACTTGACCGCTCATTTGAGGGTGATAAGCGGTAGCAGACGATAGTGACCCATATTAGTAATCACTTTAGCAAACTAATTGTTACAAAAATGGGTCCTACGGTCGCTTATAATAGCTCTAGGTGTACCGATTCGGGCAAAAAGGGATTTCAAAAACTTAACTACAACTCTAGCATCATTTGTGGGGAGCGCCTTGGTTTCGACCCATTTTGAAAGATAATCACGGCTTCGAGATGTATTTATTCCCTGTGAAGCAGGAAATGTCCATGAAATCAAAAATCAATACCCCATACATCGAAGATTTCACAAACTTGGATAGCGTTTTGAGGCATCTCATCTCGTTGTGAAATTTTGCCTTGTCTTTGACACGTATCACAAGATTTGATCATCGTATGGGCATCTCGATATATGGTAGGCCAAAAGAAACCGGCATCAAATACTTTTCGAGCGGTGAGATTGGCACTATGATGGCCCCCGGTGGGTCCTTCATGGCAAGCTTTGAGGATCTCAAGAGCTTCTTGCCCATGCACACACCGTCGAATGATTTGATCCGCACAAGTACGAAAAAGATAGGGATCATCCCAGAAATAATGTTTAACGTCCTTAAAAAACTTCCTCTTTTGTTGAGTTGACATTCCTTTGATGATAAAATTCCCCGCATGGTAATTTGCATAGTCCGCAAACCATGGGGTACTTTCACTAGAAATAACTCCAAGAGTTTCTAAAGGAAAATGTTCATTTATGTCTTTGTTTTCTAACACATCCTTATGAGGATTCTCAAGTCTAGATAAATGGTCTGCCGCAAGGTTCTCACTTCCTTTTTTATCACGGATGGTGATATCAAATTCTTGTAGGAGAAGAACCTACCGGAGCAACCTTGGCTTAGCGTCTTGTTTGTTCATAAGGTACTTTAAAGCCGAGTGATCTGTATATACTATGCTTTTGGATAAGACAAGATATGGCCGAAACTTTTCAAAAGCATACACAACGGCAAGCATTTCCTTTTCCGTGGTAGTGTAATGAATTTGAGCTTCTGTCATTGTCTTGCTAGCATAATGTATAGGCTGAAAGTGCTTCATCTTTCGTTGTCCTAAAACCGCACCAATCGCGAAATCACTTGCATCACACATGAGTTCGAAAGGTAGGTTCCAATCCGGGATAACTAAGATTGGAGCTTCGGTAAGCTTCTTTTTAAGAGTCTAAAAAGCATTAATACAATCCTTAGAAAACACAAACGGTGTTTCCTTCTCAAGAAGGTGAGTCATTGGTCTAGCAATCTTAGAAAAGTCTTGGATAAATCGGCGGTAAAATCCTGCATGACCTAAGAAACTCCTAACACCTTTTACGGTAGTCGGGTGAGGTAGCTTAGCGATAACATCGACTTTAGCACGATCAACCTCAATTCCCGATTTTGAAATTTTATGCCCTAACACAATTCCTTCTCTACACATAAAGTGGCACTTCTCCCAATTAAGAACTAAATTCGTGTCTTCACATCGTTTTAACATCTTTTCTAAATTGGAGAGGCACGAATCAAAACTATCCCTAAAAACCGAGAAATCATCCATAAACACTTCCATAGTCTTTTCGATCATATCATGGAATATGGCCATCATACACCGTTGAAAAGTACCGGGAGCATTACACAAGCCAAATGGCATGCGAAGGTATGCGAAAGTTCTATACGGGCATGTGAAAGTAGTTTTCTCCTAGTCTTGGGGATCCATTGGTATTTGGAAATACCCTGAAAATCCATCTAGAAAACAATAAAACTCATCCCCGGCTAATCTTTCTAACATCTGATCCATAAACGGTAATGGAAAATGATCTTTGCGAGTCGCTTCATTTAATTTCCTAAAGTCGATACAAACTCTCCACCCGGTAACTAAACATGTCGGAATTAATTCATTCTCTTCATTAGCAACAATGGTTATTCCTCCTTTTTTGGAACACAATGCACTGGACTAACCCATGGGCTGTCAGAGATTGGGTAAATCATACTGGCATCAAGAAGTTTTAGGACCTCCTTTTTTATTACCTCGTGAATTTTTGGGTTAACCCGTCTTTGACCTTGAACCGTAGGTTTGTAATCATCCTCTATCAAGATTTTGTGTGTATAAAAATGAGGGTCGATACCCTTGATGTCGGTGATTTTCTAAGCAATGGCCCTTTTATGAGATTTGAGCACCTTTAAGAGAGCATCTTTTTCATCATTTTTTAAACCTTTTGCAATAATCACTGGTAACTTGTTGTTTTCTTCCAAGTAAGCATATTCTAAGTGAGACGGTAAATCTTTTAACTCTAATTCCAGAGGATCTTCAATTGAAGATTTTGCCTCGGTCACTTCACTTTGTTTAAGGTCCATCAGAAGAAGTTGAGACGGGTCATTATTTAACAAATTTTTGATCAAACAAATATCTTCCTCCGGATCGCAATCGGCATGATCAACTTCCGGTGAAATCGAATCATCCTTAAGATAAGCTTCAATTTCTTCCAAAATGAATTCGAAAGTAAACGGCTCAGACGTCGGGGTGGAATTGCCACTCGAAGAATTAGGAAATCCTAGCAATTCTGGAGCATACTCCTCACAAACTGCATCAATGATGTCAATTCGGTTTACCGACTTGTCATTTGTAGAGGAGTATCTCGTGGTTTGATCTAGATTAAAAGTGACGGCTTCGTTATCAACCCAAAGGGTTATTTCTTCTCCATAAACATCAATTAAAGCACGACTGGTCCTCAAAAAGGATCTCCCAAGTATGAGAGGTACTCGAGGATCGGCTTCGAAATCGACAACAACAAAGTCTGTAGGAAAATGAAATTTCCCAACTTTGACAAAAACGTCTTCGGCGAGTCCTTTAGGATAAGTAATTGATCGGTCTGCTAACTCTAAAGTCATCCGAGTTGGTGTAAGATCAGGCAAAGAAAGCTTTTTCCAAATAGAAAGAGGCATAAGATTTATGCTTGCGCCAAGATCGGCCAAGGCGTGACATACATCCATTCCTGGGAAATTACATGGAATAAGAAACTTGCCGGGATCTCCAAGCTTTTCGGGAAGCTTTTTGAGGAGCATCGCCGAGCAATTCTCGTTCAACGGTATCTTAGCTAACTCAAGCAACTTTTCCTTATTCATGAGCAAACTCTTAATCGTAGGAGCAAATCTTGGCATCAAAAGTAAAGCATCTGCGAAACTAATGTCGAAGCGCAAATCTTGAAAGATTTGGAAGATCTTCTCCATTTGATTCGAAGCTTTGTCACGGGACTTTTGATCATCACGTCGTGAAGGATATGGAATATTTGGCTTAGGTAAACTCTTCGGAATATCGGATTCCGGAATGGGAGTGGTTTTAGGCAAAGTCTTCGGAACATCGGGTTCCAGAATATAAACAGGGATAACCGGAGGTAGGATTTGAGCAGTACTTCCTTGCTCTTTATCCGTTGTCTCCTCGGTTTCTCGTTCCACTACCTCTTTAGGAGAAGGATTAGTAGGAATCGAGGGTCCCTCGTAAGCAACACCACTTCGAGTAGTGATCGCTTTCATCTCACCCTTCGGGTTTGGAATGGTATTACTCGGAAGAGTACCCGAAGTTGAGGCTTGGTTTTGAAACAATCCACAAATCATGTTTTGCAAATTATTTTGAAAGGTAGTTTGTTGGTTTATCATGACGGCTTGTTGAGATTTTATTGTGTTTTGAATTTCATTCTAAAGGTCTCCTTTCAACGAGTTGATTTGATTTTGCATGTTCCTCAACATTTGATCATTATTCCTCTTGTAACTTGAAAAATCATTTGAAATTTCTTGTTAAACTTGATTATTAGGCACTTGAAAAGGTTGGTTTTGAAATCCTTGGTTTTGAAAATTTGGAGCATGATTATTTTGAGCTTGAAAACCTTGATTTCCATGAAAATTATTTCCCCAAAAATTATTCCCTTGAACTTGATTCTGATTAAACCTATTTTGACCATTGTTTTGCACCGGAGCAAAACAATGCCGGAGGAAAACCTGGTGGTGCCATTTTGATTACTAACACGGTTTGGAGGGTTAACTTGATTGTAAGTACCCGTAGTCGCACAAACACTAGCCTGATTGTTATCGGTAGCCGGACAATTATACCAAGAATGGGCACCACCACAAGTAACGCAAGATTCCTCAACCGCTTTAACCGGAGCGGGAGTGACAACTTTTTAGGAAATAATCTCGACTAAGGTCGAAAGTTGATCTGCAAGCTTATCGATTCTCTCATCCGTTTTACTAGAAGTAGCATTCATTTCCTAGAGAATTTGATCTTTTACGTGATAACGAACTTGTGATTTTGTTCTCAATTATGTTTAAAGCCTCTCTATTCCGTTTTACTCAAAACAAAAATTCCACCCCGTCGCGGCATTAAGGTTCTTGTTCATTTTCGTTTAAAACCGTTGTAAAGGTATCAACTTGAGTTAATCGTAAATCCGTGATGGGACATCTCTAAGCAACTCCTTAAATCGTTCCCAAGCTTCACTAAAGTTTCCTCAATTTTTGTGTAAATAAAATTTTTTTGAGAAATTCATCTTTAAGTGAGTTGGTTTTTGAAGGAGGGAAAAATTGGTTAACGAACTTGGTAACGAGATCCTCCCAAGTCAAGATTGAATTTGGTGGTTCTTTCTCGTACCAAGTTTTAGCGGCTCCCTCGAGCGAATATGGAAACATCATAAGCTTAATCACATCGTTAGGCACATTCCTAAATCGTAAAGTCGAGGTAATCCTTTTGAAACTATTAATATGAGCATGAGGATTCTCACTCTCACGACCGTAAAATGGGTTAGCTTGAACCAATTGAAGCAAATAGTTTTATCTCAAAGTGATCCGCATTGATTTCTGGTAAAACAATAGCTTCTCCGTACCCTTCTGTGGGTGCCCGGAGTAGCTCTTCCATGGTACGTTCTGCCATTGGTGCAACAATAGTTCGAATCTCGGGTTCGACTATGTTAGAAACTTGTTTTCTCCGACGTCTTGGAATTGTGACGTTTGAATTATTAGGATAATTGGAACGTCTAGTGCGCATGCACTATTTAAAGAAAATAAAAAAAATAAAAAATATTTTTGGTTTTTCAAAAGTTTATTCACAATCTAATTTTAACGGACAACGAGAAAGACAACTTGAACCAAATAATCAAACTTACTTCACGGTAGCTCTTAAAAATTTTACTTTTTAAGGTGAGCCGTATTTCGTAAGTGACACATAATCGGTAAGTTTTTTAAATCTTCAATTCGAGTTGGGAACTTATTGGATAATACCTCAATTGAAGGTATTATTTGTTGGTGTTCTTTTACCAACTTTGTAACTTTTTAAATTCACAAATTAACTAGAAAAATTGAAAGAGCAAATATTTTTGTATTTTTGTTTTTAATCTTCTACTTATACTAAAAAGAAAAGAAAAATATTTTTTACTTTTTTTATATATTTTGATTTCTTAAAAAACGGGGCAACTTTTCGAAACAAAGGTTCTCCAAATACAAATTCAACAATCTTCAAACGAAAGCATCTTAATCACAAATCCCCCGGGGGCCTAGGCGCGCCAAAAAATTTGGTTGATATTAATCAACTCACGTAATAATAAAATTAATATGAAAGAAAATCTCCAAACTACCCTGAGGACAAGGTAGGTAAAGGTAAACCGTCACAATATTATATATAAAAAAAAATTTTTATAATACGTATATTAACCGGGAAGTATAATTCTCGGGTTGTTATTCCCCAATGATTTGTGAAATTGAGACCACGTTTGTTGTTCGGACAATGATTTGAATTGGTTCACAAGATGTTGATTTGATTATCTATTCTCTTACAAATTAAAAAACAAATAAAAAATAAGCAAATGATAACAATTAAGCATGAAAACAAACAACGCGAAATTAAACTTTAACTAAAAACGCAAAACGGGAACCCTAAATGGCAGTTAAAAACCCTAAATTTCAAAAATTAAACCTAAAATGAATTTTTCTTTTTAAATAGACTCTAATTGACTAAAAAGTAAGTTTAAAGAAAACTAGAACAAAAACGGATTTGAAATGAGCTTAAAATCACGAAAAATGTAAACGGTAATGAATCCCGTTCTTTAAAAATTGAGAATTTTTGCGATTTTTATTCCTAAGAAAGCAAAAAACTATTTTCTAGAAAACTTTTGATAAAAGAAAATTTTCTAAAAAAGATTTATATTTTTTTGATTATTTTTCTATTTTTTTATGATTTTTTAAAGTTTTTAATAAAAATAAATGTTTAAAAATAATAAACTAATTCTAAAAATTCTAAAAAAAATAGAAAAAATAGCTTGAACTAAATAGAACCTAGGAAAAATAAGCTTGATTACACAGCTTATCGAATAAGCTGTGTAAAAAGCTATAACAGCTTATTGTACTAAAAGGGATAAAACGTGTATAAGTTTTAAATGTTGCAAAGGTATAACGAAAAAGACCATAGGGCGCGTTGGTAGTGTTGTGGTGTTGTGTTGTTATAAAAGGTTGAGGGTGTTGAGGTCGGGGGTTCGAGCCTTGCTCACCCCCGATTTCCACCTTTTTTTTTTGAAAACTTATAAAAGCAAAGTTGTAGAAAAGATGAAAATAAGCACTTTTAATAAAAGAAACTTTCTATGAAAAAGCCCTAAATAAGCTAGAAAAATATCTGAAAAGCAAACAGTTAGCATTTAACTTTATTTTTGGTTTTTTTAGAAAACTTAAGTACTCTAAAAGCTTAAATAAGCTAAAAGTAGAGCTAAATAAGCAATATCTATCCTAAGACTAACCTAATAAGCTAAACTTAATAGAAATAAGCACAGAGATATAAGCCATAAGCTGAAAATCACAAATAAGCTTTCAAGAGAAAATTTAACCAAACAGCCCTAATGGCTAACTTTGAGCTTGATTTCCTATAAGCTAGTTAACTCTTAAGGCTTTCTATCTTAATCCTACTTTTACCTAGACTATCAAGCTACAAATATCTACTTTTTACAAGAAATTTGAATAATAAGAGCTTAATGAAAAAGCTGTTTGAAAATAGGTTTCAAACTCAAAAAGTACTGAGTTATTTTATATTTTGAAAAGACAAAAGTTACTTTTGCAGCTTAAAAACAGATTAGTAAAATAGCTTATTTGAAAAGCCAAATGAAAAAGAAGCTTAATGACTAAAAACTTATTGTATTATGAAAAGCAAAAGCTTAAAAACTATTTTAAACTCTCTAAAATTAAGACTTAGAAAATAAATAGATTGTCTATTTTTAAAACTGCTGATGCATTTGACATGCATATAGACCAAACTAAAAAAAACCTTCATGCAGACCAATTTTTAAATGATACTTCTTACACTCTTTTAACTCAATCCTAGATTGCAAACTAAACAAAGACACAAGCTAAATCTGAAATAAGATAATAATGCATTTAAAAATAGTACAGATTTGAGCTTTTATGATATATATAACTATTGAAAACTTAACTAACACAAATCTAACTTATAAAAATAGCTTGAACTAACCTAAATTTGAGATTTAAAATAAACACAAAAGACCAAAGAGCCAAAAACAGCACTAATCTATGGTTAGTGCTGCTGACCCAAACACCCCTTTAACTAGACTTAAAATCACTTTGGCTTATGAAAAAACTTTTTAATGAGCAAAACTTTAATACCAGATAACAAATAGCTTATGACAAACCTAAAGAGATTTTATAATAATATGCAATTAAGCCAGAGACAAGAACTAAGAACTATGCTAATATTTTTAGAGTTTTTAACAGACTTTTATGATTAAAACTAAGGAAATCTAAGATTATGCTATAACTTCAAAAAACAGATATTAAACATATTTAAATAAGCACAAATAGAAGAATAGGCACAAATAAGATAGACTTATAAGCGAATTATAAGCATATGAAAAATTAAAGCTAAGATACTTGAAATTTAAAGAAAACTTACAAAAGCCTTAGCTAAACAAAGACAATAGTGCTCAAAAGAGCTTTCAACAGCTCTAGCTTATCACAAGGATAAGCTAGTAAGGTCCTATGAACTCATCCATGGCTAATTCATCATCCAAAAGCTCAAAATCCATTTAGCAAAGGTATTTGACTGATTTTAAGAGTTTAAATAGATTAGATGCTTATTATGAGCTCATTTGAGTTAGAGACTCAAGAGCTTTTGAGGAGCCTGGGAGAAGCTTGTTTCAAATAGTTAACATGAACATTTGGATTTGTAGAGGCTTATAGCAAAAACAAGGATTAGTGTGGAAAGTTAAAACTGATAAGTTTACATAAAGCTAATTTTAAAAACTAAAAAAGATGCTGAAAAGAAGATGATGTGTGTGAGGAGTAGCTTGCTATTTATAGCCTACCAAGGATGCTTCTAGGACTCTTGCCCCGCTCCTCATCCATTTGATCTTGTCCTTTTATTCTTTCAATCATTGGATCCCTATTATGAGCCGTTGGATTAAATGAGGTGAGCAACACGATAAAAACTGCAGCGTGGATTCCGTTGTTGTCAGACTTGTGCTTTTTTGCCCCCCCACTTACTTAAATGCAAAATCCCAATCATAAGTGTGTTTTCTCCTTTGCCCGCGTGCCACTTCATGTGGGGGATTGACCAATGAGAGTCCTTGTGTGACGTATAACTTTGCTAAGGTGGAAGGTTTCACTTGAATTGCGTAGCCACATCACCAATTTTGATTTACCCCTTGATTATGACTCGGGGTAAATCGAAGAAGAAGGTGAATAGTCTAGCTCACCCATGACTTCCCTAATTCCCAAGTTTTTATTTTTGCAAAACTTTTTAACACAACTTATTAATAAGCTCAAAACTAACAACTTTTGTAAAAGCAAAATTTTTTAATAAGCACCAATAAGCCAGTTATAAGCAAAATTAAGATGACAGATTAAACACTTAAACTTTTTTAGCTTTTACACAAAACAGTTTAAAAAAACACTTTTTAACCTAGATTTTAATGGGCTTAATGAAAAAGCTATGGTCTAAAACTGAAAACTCAATAAGCCTAAACACCAATAAGCACATAGAAGCAAAGATCAGGCATTTTGAACAACAAATAAGCCAAGAAAAAGCAATAAGAAAAAGCTGATTTGCACAGACACACAAGACTTGGATTTTTTTAACTTTCTAAATTACTACTTTTAAGCTCAAATTAAGGTGTGAAGACAGATCCTTATGGACTTAAGACTATGAAACAGATTAAAATTAGACCTCAAAGAACATATAACAACTTTCAAAAAGCATTTTGAAATTCAGGGTAAGCCAGAAAAGCCAAATGAAAAAGCTGTTTTGACTGAAAAGACACTTAACAAAGTTTTGACAGATTTTGACAAAAACCAAACCAACTAATGCAGACTTAAAGACTTTGTTTCTAACTTGTTTTAACACTTCTCTAAACACAAAAACATGATAAAAACTTAACCTACAAAGATCTAATCCTATGAACTGATTAAACTTGTTAAATCACCACAGTTTCAAACTACAACTTTTTAAAACCTTAAAATCAAGTTCTAACACTTAACAACTTATGAAAACTGACTTTTATTATCAATTTAGGTTGAACTAAGATGACCCAAAAGGCACAACTAATTTTGACCCATTTTGACCCATGAACACAGTTAAACCAAACACCTCTTTAAACAATGATTTTAACATTTTTAAACTGATTAATAGATTTTAAGCTAAGGTTTCTTAAAGACCAGATGTTTAATAAGTTATATAAGCAATAATAAGCAAGAAATAAGCAGTACAATAAGCTATGAAAGTTTATGAGATAAAACTTGAAAATGAGAAACTTACAATGCCCTTGCTCAAAACAGGGCAAATAAGCTTACAATAAGCTGATCTACAAGCTCTAGCTTGTCAAAGACAAGCTAGTGAAACCCATAAGCCCATCCAGGTTTGGCTTATCATCCATTTTTAGCCTTTTTTGAGTGATTTTTGGTAAAAGACTTAAACACTATAAGTTATTGAAAAACTTATAGTGCTTAAGTTAACAGCTTAAGTCTGAGATAAAAAGAGCTTTTGTGAGCTTATAAAATGTTTTTAAGACATAAAATGCATTAATCATAAAAACAAGATTTTAACATAAAAACTCAATTTTCATTAAACTTAATAAAATAGTACAAGGCTAAAAAACAGTACAATAAGCTAAAAAGACTTAAATATAAGCTGAAAAACTAACTAAAAACTAGATATCTTCAAAGGCTTACAAGGTCGAAAAACTAAGTCATAGGGTCTCTCTTTGTGTGCTACTTCTGTAAGTGCTTCAAAGGGTATGTTTCTTATGTGAGTGGCTTCAAATCATCATCATAGCCCTTCATTTTGCTTAGTCACCAAGTAGTGAAATCTTAGCCCTTGTTTTTTATCTCTGTCCCATCAACGAATGAGGATTCATGGGATTGCCAAGGTGGATTTGGTGTTTTGTGAGTGGGGTTGAGGTTTGAGAGTGATGGGTTTGTTTGATGGTGTAGTAGTCGAGGTAAGAACGATGGATAAATAGTAGGATTGGCAGGAAAATTTGATTGGGATACAGGGTAACAGGGTTAATGGAAGGGGTAATGGTGTTAGTGGTTAGGGACTAACATTGTTAGTCCTTAAGAACTAGCAGTGTTAGTCCTTAGGGACTAACGATATAAAAGCATGTATGGTGTTGTGGGCTAACGGGGTTAAGGGTTTAAGGGTTTTGGGCTTAGAACTAGGCCGGGTAAGGTTTTGGACTTTTAAGGGTTTGAAAACTTATAAGTTTTATAAATCAAGGCTTAATGGGCTGATCTGGCCCATTAAATGGGTACGGGTTGGCCCATTTAAGATTTCTTCGGATTTGGCTTCGTCTTTGACTTTGACTTTGACTTTTTGCCTTTGACCTTGATTTTTCATGCTCTTTTCATTCTCGTGCTCGGTTTTGTCTGTTTTGGCTTGATTTTTGTCTTTTAGTGAATATCCGTTACCTGCACAATCATAAATCACAAAACACACAAATATAATGTATTTTTGGTATATTTTGGTCATTTTAGGCACGTTTTTATAGGCAAAAGGTATGTGTAATTAAGCACATACCAGTGATCTTTGGTCGGACACCTACCATGGAAATTTATATGGCAATGTACATGCTACCTTCCTATTAGCTTTGGTGTCATGAGCTTAATGCAACGTAAATACTTTTCTTTTGTGAAGTTGTATCTGTTATAAATGTCACATACATGTTGAAATCTTATGGTCCACTATATCAACGTTTGAAACTAAACCTATGAATTCACTCAACAATTTTGTTGATGTTTTAAGCATGTTTTTCTCATATGCTTAGTTGGATTTATCATGACGTGCTACTTGAAGTCTTTGTGCTATGTGACTTTAACCATTTTCAAGACTATCATATTTGTTGCTCGTTGCCCTTTTCATTTGAAACTTAAATACTGCTTCCGCTATCTTTAATTAATGCTTTCGCTATGTTATTAACATTGAAATGGTTTGTAAAAATTTATTGTCTTTAACTTATGCAACGAATGATGGTTTTTCTAAAACGTACCCCTTTAGAGGTCGTTTTTAATGCTTTGTACTTGATATATGCATAATGTCACGCCCCGGACACATATTCCGTCTAGGCCCCGTTTGGTGGTGTGACACGCGAGACCCGCTAGAAGGAATATTATCTGGGTAAAGTGGATTTGGAAAAAAAAACTGATGCAGAGAACACGGTTATTCGCAACAAGTTTCGACTCATTGCAAAAGGGTATTGTCAAGAAGAAGGAATTGATATTGAGGAATCATTTGCTCCCGTAGCAAGACTTGAGGCTGTCAGAATGTTCGTAGCTTATGCGGCTCACAAGAACTTCACCATATATCATATGGATATCAAAACCGCTTTTCTAAATGGTCCCCTAAAGGAAGAAGTTTACGTGAGTCAGCCCAATGGTTTTGCAGACCCTGACTTTCCTGATCATGTCTATCATCTTCGGAAAGCTCTATATGGTCTCAAACAAGCTCCAAAAGCATGGTATGACAAGTTGTCCTCCTTCTTGATTGAAAATCACTTCACTAAAGGTATTGTTGACACTAATTTATTTACAAGATGACATGGGAATGACATATTACTTGTACAAGTATATGTTGATGACATCATTTTTGGCTCAACAAATCCAGATTTTTCAAACAAATTTGCAAAACTAATGAAAAACAATTTTGAGATGTCAATGATGGGTGAAATGAAGTTCTTTCTTGGACTTCAGATTCATCAATCACCCTGTGGAATCTTTATAAGTCAGTCACAATATACTTTAGAAATTTTGAAAAAACATGAAATGGATGGTTGTGATTCAATTAGCACACTAATGGCTACTTCCAAACTAGATGTTGATTTACAAGACACTCCAACTAATCAAACTAAATATCATAGCATGATCGGAGGGCTTATGTATCTCATAGCTAGTAGACCTGATATTGCATTTGCCACCTTTATTTGTTGATAACATCAAATATTTAATACTTTTTGGTGGCAAAATACCCCCTATATTACCTGCAAATATTTCACTAACACTCGAAAACGATATATTTTCTATCATTTTATAGTTTTCAGGTGAAATGCAGGAAAGTGACAAGAAACAAGGGAAAAATGACTCAAAGTGTAATTTTTTGAAGAATGTTACGGCGTAACCCCAAAAATGGTTACACTGTAACATAAATTAAGCAAGTACGAAGATCAAGGACAAGGTTACGACGTAACACCATATCTAGGTACGCCGTAAACAAATATTTGGAAGGAAATCTTGCCCAATATAGGGTTACGGCATAACACCCCTTATGGTTACGCCTTAACCAAGAAGATCCACAAATATGGAATGAAGATCACGTACATATGGAAATTATTTGAAGGTTACGGCGTAACACCATATCTGGTTACGTTGTAACAACTGCTAAATATGGAATGCCGTGTAAGAAGGTTACGGCGTAACACCTGTGTTCTATCGAGTTACGCCGTTCGTAACAGGATTTGATAACTATATAGAGGGCTCATTCAAGCTATTTCCGACCATCGCTTCCTCCACAGCAAATTGGAGAGCCGACAAGGCTTTCACAACTTTGAAGAAATTCCACCTGGAGTCCAAGGGAGACTCAACTTTACTTACTTTTTGTATTTAATCGATTCAAATACGTAATTACTAAAAGAATTATGAGTATTTCAATCCTATGATTTCTTCTATTTCTGTGTTGTTTCCCCGTTACCCATGAGCGCTAAGAACATAAATGTGCTGGCCTTAGTGGTATGTGCTAAATTACACATTACCATTTTCCATTTAAAACAAACTAAATGAATAAGAACATACCAAAAATAAATTGAATTTGTATGTTTGCATTTGTATGTGCTGGAAACGGATATCTCACAAAGACGAAAAACCAAGCAAAATGCGACAAAACGGATACGGGATGGAAAAGTGTGTGAAGACGAAGCCCCAAACAAAGTCATGGACAACTCCCGAGAAGAAAAAAAAGAAGACGCAAAGAGTAATATTTTAACTTGATTGGTCATACACGCCAAACCCCTAAGTTATATTATTATATAAACCACAGGGACTGATTATGCCGATTTGGAAAAGTTTATGTATAAAAGAAAGAAAGGGGAAAAAGGAAATGAAAAGAAGAAAGATGTAGAGGGGCTTTTCTTGTACAAAAGCCAAAGCATTCCCTTATTCATCTTTAACATCTCTCTGCCACAAGCCCAGACTTGTATAAGCTCTTCCCGCGCAATACCAAAACCAGCCAGGCACCCTGTTTTTTTCCCACCATTCTTTCTGCAAAATACACTCTACATCCTACCAAATCATTTAATCAACCCTACTTTCCACACCCCCCCCAGCTTTTATTAAGTCCATGTTGGCAATCCCTCTCCATTCCAATAGCACTTTCGATGGCTGAGATTGTGTCTCAAAAGAACGCTCATAAAAGAATCAAAGGCTGTGATGATTTGCCTATAGATTCTGCTCTCACAACTAGCACACTTTGGTTTTTTATCTCTCCAAACGTAGCACAGATGCAAGTCAATGACTTCGCTTTTTATAGAGGCCTTTGTGTAAGCCTTTAAGGCAATTTAGAATCTAGTTGTTTTTGTTGTTTTTTAAACTTAACTTAGCTTATTTCAGTCGTTTACAGTTCTTTACTTTCAGCTGTGTTAACACTTCAAGTTTTAATGCAAGTTTGAGTTTTTAAACCTAGTCACTTTTAAATCCTAAGTGTTTAAAGTTTCTGAACTTGAGTTGGTGATTATGTTTCAAAAGCTCTCAATACTAGCTTGCTTTACAAACTGTTTTATCTAAGGTGAACTTAAAAAGTTAAGTAGCCTAAGAGAATATCACTACCAATCGCTCTGACAAAATATACACTCAGCTTATGTTTTGAGATGGACTAAGCCAGTTCTGGTGCGCCTGATGGACTATACACTTAGCCGCTGCTTTATGAAGGCTAGAGCTTGTTGATTCATTGTTTGACCATGTTTAGAGCAAAGGGTGTTTTGTTGTTTTCTCTCTTTGTTCTTTTTATTCTTACTTTCAACAGGTAAATGCTGTTATAAGTTAACACTGCTAGCGCAAATCAGTCACTATTTAAGTTTGTTCATTCTTATTAATGTTGGATCTCTATAAAGTGTCTGTTCTTTTGTTGCTGATACGTAATATGGTTTTTAATTAATGTTTGAGAGAAAATCTGAGTTTGAAGGGGTATTTTTTCAACTAACAGAGCTAACCTTAAGTTAGTTCTGCTAGTTATGACTTTTGTACAGTCATTGACTTAAATGTACTAGTACTAGCTCACTCTATCAAGTTAAGCTATGCGTTAGTTTCATTTTCTACGATTTCTCAAAGGTGGAGCCATAAGTACTAACTAATACACTTGCAGTACTATACTCCAAGTTAGTACTGTCAGTTTTAAACTGCTAGTTCTGACAGGTCATTTTAGCTTTAAGCTGATCTGTTTCGGATTGTTTAGATTTACTTTAGATTTTTAGCAGTAGATTAAGACTATGTCTTAGTTTATGAATTTTCGTAGGACTTATTTGTCTTTTCAAATATACCTTTAAGAGTTTATCTGTTTTAGTTTTCTAGCTTATTTATCATTATAATCCTTCCTGAGTTGCTTTATGTTCTTATGCCTAAGTGTGATTTTGGGTATTTAGAACTTGCTATGTGTAGATATTTGCTGTATTATGTTAATTGTGTTTCGCGCTGAAGGCCTAAACTAAGTACTAATTATGCCACTACCTAGCAGTACTCTCTACTTAAGCCTAGCAGTTCTAAAAACCCTTTAAGTTCAGTTCTGGTAATTAATACTGGATAATTACTTGTTGTTAGTACTGTTGTGTTTCTCTTGTTTCAAATTTTAGCTTAATTGCCTTGTTAATTTGCTTATTTAGATTTTGATTTGCTTATTTGTCTGTCGTTAAGCTTGTGTTAGAGCTTATTTGGCCTTAGTGTGTTGAAAAAGCTTTTTAGTGTGATTTTGCCTGTGTCGCTTTGCTTTAAGCTTGTTCTAGTTATTTTTTTTAGTTTAATTTTTATGTGCATTTGCTCTTTCTAGTTTTATCACAAACATTTCTTGTCTACATTCAAACACCAATCAACAATAACGTTTTTCGATATTCCATTCTTATGGCTCGTTGGGTACTAACGCTACCCGGGGGGAATACCCTATATTGCTTACCGGTTATCTGTGCATGCTCGGCTCGATTATAATCTTTTTGTGTATTTATATTTAAGAATGTACTTAGTGATACATAAAAAAGAGGGGTTGGTGTTTGGCGAAGTTAGTCAATTTTTGGACGCCGTTGCCGTGGGAGGTTGATAAGTGTGATATCGTTACGTCTATTGACAATTTATTTTTATATTTGTGAATACTTTTCTTCTAAAAAAATCATATAAAAAGTACAACAATTTTTTCATTTTCTTTTATTAAGTTATCATTATCATCTAAAAAAACAAAAACCAAAAACCAATTTTATAAAACAAAAATTTTGTCCATTAAACAAGAAATAAAATAGTTAAATTGGTAAAATACCAAAATATATATTCTCCAATTGGGTATTATCATAATAACTCCTGGTCGAAACTCGATTGGTGGTCTAAACTCGAACAAAACGATTTTTAAAACTTGCCATTTGTGTCTACATACGATTTACGGTACCTCACATTGATAGTTAAACAAACTACAAGTGGGGTATAAGGAGGGTTGTTCCTAGGAACCCTACGACTCCATAAAGGAGAAATAAAGCTTCGCGCTTATTCCTACTCCTTCGCTACCTGTGCGTTTTTCAGTTTTGATGTAGCTACAGTGAAGTATAAGTTGATTATTTAGGTTTATGGTGTCTTATCTCATTGTCCGTTAAAATCAATTGTGAATAATTCATTGAAAAAGCACAAAAAATTAGTGTAGATTTTCTTTCTATTTTCCTATTTTGTGCATGACGCCACTCGTTTTTATCAAGCCCGGTAAACTCGAACAACCCAAGTCCGACTAACTTCGTTGAATCAATCAAAATCTTGAGAAAATGTTAATCCTCCCATAGTTACGATGGATGATAATCGTTGCTATGGCGCAATTACTCGAAGCACCCACCGTAGGGGTACCGAAGGGATTGCGATCGTTTATTCCGGAAAACTCACCGCGGAATAACTTTGAAATCAAGCATGGTCTTCTAATCTTGTCCAAAAACAAGGGGCCCCCAATTTTTTGGAAATGATTAAGAAGAACCCCATGCTCACATCCGTATTTCAACAAGATCACTTCTACGATTGAAGTTTCCGAACGTACCAAATACGTCGGTTAAACTTATGCTTTTTCCCATTTTCTCCGAAGGGGCAGCCGGTATGGCTGGAAAAGAACCCCCTCGGGTTCGATTGAAACATGGGATGATCTTGTTTACGTAATTTTATTAACAATTCTTCCTCCCTTCTAAAAACGACAAATTCTCAGAATTGAAATCACGAGATTTCAGCAAAATTTTGCATTGAGACGTTTTGTGAGGCTTGGATCGTCTTCAATGATCTTTTAAGGGGATGCCCTCATCATGGGTTTTCAGAATTGCATCAACTTGATACATTCTACAACTCCCTAAACTAAATTGATCAAGATTCATTGAACTCTGTGCTGGTGGTAACTTCTTAGACATATAATGCCTCGAGATTGTTTTAAAATCATCGAGAGCTAAGTTCTAAGGAACGTCAAATCAAGAAACAATGCTGTTGTAGCCTAAATGAGTTCAAGCTCTTCCACCCCCAGCCATCTCATCTGATTTGTGAACTCAAAGACATGGTTCGAGGGCATGATTCTCGACAGAAAAAAAACCAACCCAGCTTCCGCTTCCCGTAAAAGCGGTTGAACAAAGTTGTGTAACTTGTGGGGGAGGTCATTTTTATCAAAACTGTCCAGCCACTAATAGCAACATTTACCATGACAATATCCAAGAGTATGTGTCCCAAGCCGCTGCGGCAAATTTCAACCAAGCTAATTCTGGTTATCGACCTCCGATGGTCTCAAATCAAATTCGACCTCCTGGTTTTCTGCCAATTCAGTATACCTCATGCAATAGTCAAAACAATTTCTCAATCGAGGAAACAACCTTCATCAAAACAGAGGAAACAATTTCAACCGAAGGTCGATTTTATCGACCTCGGTCAAATCCAACCGGTATCTCAATCAAGGACCTGATCCTCAGCACTACGTTGTGTCAAATACAGATTTTGAAAGTGTATGTCACAGCCAATGATGCAGTGTTGAGGGACATGCAAAACCAAAGGTCAAAACCTGCAATCCCATATGCAAATTTGGACTGACATGCTTTCAAAAATTTGGTACTGCTAATACAGCTTTCTACGTCCTGGGTCTGGAACTTCCTGGTACACTGTTACCAACCCAAAGGAAGATTTAAAAGGTATCACTACACGAAAGTTGGGTGTCCCTCCAAGGACCCAAAAACAGTTTAATCATGACACCGAGGTGACAAAGGACACGATGCCTCCTGCTAATAACGGAAGCACCGAAGACGTCCAACCTCCTATTGTTCAAATTCAGTCTGGTAATCCAAATCCTGAGCCAAATGTTTCTCCTGTTGATACTCCATTTCCTTAAAGCGCATCAATTCCATTTCCCTTCAAAGAAGAATTGAGAAAGGCGCCAAGGAAAAAGCGAACGAACAAATTAAGAAAATTCTTTGAAAATCTTCAAAGATATGAATTCAGAAATTTGCTTTTTGGATGCTTTGACTTCTTATGCTATTCGCGCTCATCGCTTTAAAACCCTAATCGGAAACAAAGAGGAATAATTGAGTGAAATGGCAAAATTGAACGAATCTTGCTCGGCGGTCATCCGTACAAGGTTGCCTAAATAACTTGGAGTCCACTGGCAGATTCCTTATCCATGTGAATTTTTCTCGGCATTAACACTTGCAATGCCTTTGGCGATCTCGGCTTGCAAGCTCATTCTTATGAAGTATTCCGTGTGGAAGGATCTCTCTCTTCCGAGTTAACCCCAACATGCATGACACTAGACTAGCGGGACCGTTCAATCACTTCACCAATCTGTATCGCCAAAAGTCGTCCGTGTGTTGGTGGGAAATTTTCCATTTTCCAGCCGATTTTGTGGTTGTGTATTTGAGCCAGACCCCCGAGGTACCTATAATTCTCGGGAGGTGTTTTCTGAAAACTAGTCTCATGAATTAGTAATTCGAGTTGTTCGAGGGAGTAATTTCCTTCGTGTTGGACAAAGAGGGCCATAACTTTCAACTAGATCAAACTTCGTGGTTAAACGGCATCATTTCTATCATATGACGGCAAAAGGATTGACGTCATTGATATGGCTAGTGAAGAATACTCGCCAAGAGGTCTTAGGTTTTTATGATTCGGTTGCATTCGAAATCCTTTCGTGCTTTGATACTATTTGTTGCTTAATTCATATCCGACCTTAACTCCATTTGGAGGAAAGTGACCTTTCTACTGTTCGAGGAAGCAAATGCTTTCTTGCTCTGATGATGATACAAACTTCACCGGAAGTTGAATCCGACTTATTTATGATTCCCGACGGGGACATTCTCATCCTAGAAGCCCATTCTTGAACAATTGAACCACCGAACTCCTATTCCAAATCAAGGAGATTGTTTCACCAGAAACCAAGAAGTAATCAAACTTTGTGAGCCCAAAATCATGCTAAATCTCTTTCGATTGAGGAACCGCCAGAGGTTGAACTCAAAAGAACTTACCTCCCCATCTTGAATACGTTTCTTGGAAATAGATGTCAACCAAGTTACAGTCATCATTGCTAAAGAATTAAGTTTGGGGGAGAAAGCCGATCTGATCAAGGTTCTTAAGTCCCACAAGCGAGCCATCGCTTGGAAATTATCCGACATTCAGGGTATTAACCCAGAATTTTGTACCCACAAAATTCTAATGGAAGAGGACTATAAACCTGCAGTTCAGCATCAGAGAAGGGTTAATCCAAAAATCCACGATGTCATCAAGAATGAAGTTGAAAAACTTCTTGACGCAGGATTGATTTACCCAATCTCCGATAGTCCATGGGTCAGCCCGATACATTGTGTGCCCAAAAAGGGTGGATTTACCGTTGTTCAAAATGAAGAAAATGAGTTGATCCCAACTCGATTGGTTACCGGGTGGCGGGTATGCATTGACTACCGCAAGTTAAATGAAGCCACCCGTAAAGACCACTTTCCACTCCCGTTTATGGATCAAATGCTCGAGAGATTAGCGGGAAACGAGTACTATTGTTCTTGATGGATTCTCGGAGGTATTTCCAAATTCCCATTGACCCTCGTGATCAAGAAAAGTCCACATTTACTGGTCCCTACGGAACGTTTGCCTCTACTGCTCGCATATGCCTTTCGGCTTATGCAATGCACCGGGCACGTTCCAAAGGTGTATGTTGGCCATCTTTCACGACATGGTTGAAAAGACAATGGAAGTCTTCATGGATGACTTCTCGGTCTTTGGGAATTCCTTTGAAAATTGCCTCTCCCATCTTGAGAAAATGTTGCAAAGATGTGAAGACACCAATTTGTGTCTTAACTGGGAGAAGAGCCATTTTATGGTCAAAGAGGGCATTGTCCTCGGCCATAAAATTTCTAAAAATAAAATTGGGACTTGGCAGGTTGGACAAAGCCAAAATTGATGTCATTGCCCAATTACCTCATCCCACACTGTCAAAGGAGTTAGGAGTTTTCTTGGTCATGCCGGTTTTTACCGGAGATTCATAAAGGATTTTTCCAAAATATCCCGACCAATGACTCATCTTCTCGAGAAGAATACTCCATTCATCTTCTCTAATGAATGCATCCAAGCTTTCCAAACGTTAAAGAATAAACTTACGGAAGCTCCGATCTTGATTGCCCCAAACTGGGATCTACCATTCGAACTTATGTGCGATGCAAGTGATTACGCATAGGCGGCAGTTTTGAGTCTCATGGCAACGTCATGAAAAACACTTTCGGCTATCCATTATGCTAGCAAGACAATGACGAGGCTGAATTATTACACCAAGACCGAAAAGAAATGTTAGCCGTGGTGTATGCATTCGAAAAATTCCGGTCTTATCTTATCATGAACAAAA
The DNA here is from genome assembly GCA_026074375.1 of Tanacetum coccineum. Taxonomy (NCBI): domain Eukaryota; kingdom Viridiplantae; phylum Streptophyta; class Magnoliopsida; order Asterales; family Asteraceae; genus Tanacetum; species Tanacetum coccineum. The sequence continues at coordinate 83,263 of BQNB010008857.1, forward strand.
GCATAGTGCATACGGACCATTCCGCTCTCAAGTATCTCTTTGCCAAAAAGGATGCTAAAGCGAGATTGCTCCGATGGGTTCTCCTCCTCCAAGAATTTGACTTTAAAGTTCTTGACACCAAAGAGCCGAGAACCTCGCTGCGATCATTCTGTCCCGGATTGAAAACCCGTATGAAAACTGTTCTCGACCCTAGAAAGAGATATTATGAAAATTTCCTTTTGAGACGTTATAAGTTTGGTGACTTTTCGTGGTGTTCTAGTAACACCGTGTTTGCCGACTTTGCAAGATTATTACCTCGCGAGGGTAACTTCGTTGTGAAGGCATGTCAACCCATCAGAAAAGATAAGTTTTCAATGACGTGAACATTATTTTTGGGATGACCCTTCTTGTTTTAAATTGTGCAGATCATAGTGATAGGCGATTGTGGTGCTCCAGGCAGGAAGCTTGACGACATTCTCGAAGGCTTGGCAACTATGGACCCACCGGGGGACATCATGGGGCAAACCTAACCGCCAAATAATGATCTTTGATTCCGGTTTCTTTAGGCCACCATTTACAAAGATGCACGAGTTGTCAAAAAACTGTGTATCGTGCCAATGACAAGGAAAAAATTCGCATACGGTGAGATGCCACAAAAATACCATCAAAGTTTGTGAATCTTTGACGTTTGGGCATTGACTTTGATGGGACCCGTTTCCCGTGTTCACGAGGTTCAAGAGGGAACAAATATATTCTCGTGGCCGTTGACTACTTGTCAAAATGGGTTGAAGCGAAAGCGCTCCCCACCAATGATGCCAGAGTCGTTTGCAAATTCCTAAAATCTCTCTTCGCCAGATTTGGTGCCCCTCGAGCTATCATAAGTGATCGCGGAACTCATTTCTGCAATGACCAATTTGCAAAGGTCATGCAGAAATATGGAGTCACTCACCGTCTCTCCACCGCGTATCATCCACAAACAAGTGGGCAAGTCGAGGTGTCAAATCGTGGTTTGAAACGTATCCTTGAAAGGACCATAGGTGAAAACCGTGCTTCCTGGTCGGACAAACTAGATGATGCACTATGGGCCTTCCGCACAGCTTACAAAACGCCCATCGGGTGTACTCCTTACAAGCTTGTGTATGGAAAGGCATGCCATCTTCCGATCGAGCTTGAGCACAAAGCCTATTGGGCCTTGAAACAAGCAAACTTTGATCTTTCTACTGCGGGTGATCACCGGAAAGTTCAACTCAATGAACTTAACGAACTTCGTGATCATGCCTATGAGAACTCATTGATCTATAAGGAAAAAACAAAGAGAATCCATGACTCCAAGATCAAAAATCGCGTTTTCAACGTCGGTGATCGAGTCCTCCTCTTTAATTCAAGATTGAAGATTTTCTCGGGCAAACTAAAATCCCGTTGGAGTGGACCATTCACCATCACTCAAGTCTTTCCTTACGGCACTGTTGAGCTATCTCAAGCCAACGGGCCGAATTTCAAAGTGAATGGTCATCGTGTTAAGCACTACTTTGGAGGGGACGTACCACAATTGGTAGTCCCGGATCTCCAAACATTCCCTAATGTCCAATAAATTCAGGTGACGGGTCAAGCATAGCGACCTTAAACAAGCGCTTCGTGGGAGGCAACCCATGCTTATCCGTAGTTGTAATTGTAGGAATAAATGTTGTTTGTTGTGTGAGATAGCTTGTCTTTTCTATCACCCGTGTTTCGTGTTGTTGTTGTTTATTGTCCAGGATTGCCCGGATTGTGAAGGCTCTCGTATTCTCGGTTTTGTCTATTCGATCACTCGAGCTTCAAATCCTCAGCTTCATTTTGGGAATCCCGATATCCTAATCTAATCGACTAACGTTTTATCATTTGGCATACTTCATAAACAGCCTTAGGATAACGTAGTACCCTTCATTTTGTAACTTTTTATTTTGTCGATGTATATTTTCATCTTATACTATTTCTTTTTCTATCTTTTCACCTTATTTTTTTTTTTTGCCAGAGATTGTGAAGGATTCTCGTTTTCTCGGTTTTGTCTATTCGATCACTCGAGTTCAAATCCTCAGGCTTCTTTTGGGACAAATCCCGATATCTCTAATCATTAATCGACTAACGTTTATCATTTGGCATATTCTTTAAAAGCTTAGGATAAGTAGTATGTACCCTTCAAAACATCGAGGACGATGTTTAGTACTAGTTTGGGGGGGTATCTTCGATTTGACTGTTGCCTGCTACATTGTTACCATAGTTATGTAATTACTGATGTTATGTTTGTTTCCTGTTAGATTATGGTTTCGTTAGATATTCCTTGACTATCGTGTAACCCTAGGTTTTAGTAGTACGGGTGGTTTGGACCTAGCTTGCCCCATTAATAGATTATCTAGTCAATATGGGATCCAATAGGTACTATCACTAACTCCTTTTCTAGTGTAGAAACTAACCGGTCACCGCACTTATCACTTAATATACTTAAAAAGCACAGGAACTCTTTCAGAGGGGGTTAATAATCTGCATAGGTTATCAGATAAGTTTTGGGAATAGTTGGGATTAATCACTGCAACCTGGATAACCTACCTCCCAGACTATTTGGGACTGATTTGAAATCGCAGGAAATATAGGATAGACTAAATATGCACATTCAAGTCTATCAACCTGAGAAACTACAAATCAAACCATAGTTTAACATTGCACAGGAAAGCGTTTTCATAACAATAGTAATGAAGTAACTAGGTTAGCATGTTTACTCTCTTGATATCTCCAACTCTTTTAAGTTCTAGTTATTTATTTTATTGCTATTTATTTCAAATCAACTCAAAAACCATTTTATAAACGTGACATTTCTAATTAAAATTAATTACAACTTAGCTCTTGGGATGACCTCGGATTTACCATTCTATACTACCCATGATCAGGTTCTCTGCCCGTTAGTGCGTTGTCAGGTAGATCGAGTTTTATAAATTTAAAACTTGGTTAAAATATATTTCAAAAGAACATACGCATCAAGTTTTTGGCGCCGCTGCCGGGGAGCTAAAAATTTGTAGTAATTTGAATTTTTGCAATTATGTCTTTTCTCACTTTGATCTATTCTCTAGGAAACATCATGGATGAGGTTGACATTAAAGATCTCACCATTGAACAATATCTTAGGCTGACACAAGAAAGTCAGACACATAAAAAGATTGAAGATATGACTATCGCCGAGTACTTAGAATAAGAGAAAAAGGTTTAGAATACGACGAAAAAGGTCGATATGTGAAACCACCCCAACCACATTCCAGCAATTACTAAATCATATCTTTTCCTACCTATTTCGGCAAAGTACACCTACCCTTAACCCTAATCCAAGAATTTGTTTACTACTTTGATCCTACAACCAGGGCCGTATGATGTTCTATGATGTCGATTGTGATTCGGAAGGTTATTAGGGGAAGAGGTTGATACGGCAAAAGTACACCAACCCTTAACCCAATCCAATAATTTGCTTACTACTTTGATCCTAACCAACCAGGCGCCGAGTCCGATTGTGATTCGGAAGATATGGAGGAAGAGGTTGAATACATGACCGACAATGAAGTAGTCATGAGTGAGCAAGAGGAAAGTAACCATGGGTATACTCAGAACATTCAATACTTTGAAGAAAAGGATGACGTTGACGAATGGTTGAACGCTGAAATAACAAAACATATGAGTATGCAGGGAGTGGAGAACATGAAGGATGCCTTAATTAGCATCATTAAGTCCATTAGACAGGAAATGAAAGATGGTATCATGAAAAGGGAATTTGAAGCCTCGGTAGCTAGTGTAAGTGATGAAGTATCTTCCATCGCCAGTAACGAAGTAGACAGAGCAGATGACAACACTCTGATTACTGCACCATGTTGGTTAACCAAGGAACTAAGCCTAGGAAGATTTCTTATTCCTTTCAATATTAATAGCCATAATCTTTATGCTACTACCACATTAGATGCTAAGGATAATACTATGCCACAAAGAGTTTATGAATATTTAGGTTTAGATAAACTCAGAGATACATGCACCTTAAAAAATACGACAGGAACTATTAAGCACTTAGGAACTGTCAATATTTTGGTGAAATTTGGGTGGTTAGAATTTCTGTGTAATTTCATTATTGGAATGGCTAAAGATGTTATAATCCTAGGAAGATCATTCCTTGAATCAACTCGTACCTAAATCGAAGTGTTCAGTGAAGAAAATTCATTTGAAATAGGCAGTGAAAAATTTAAGCTTAACATAAATTCTCACCAGTGCATCGAGAAAATTTACATGGTAGACATTAGACAAGAGGAGGAAACCTTTAATCCTCTTGAAATAAGAATTGACCTATTCTCTTATGAATCCCCTACATGCGTAGAATTTGAACAAAGAACTAGGTCCTATGGCACTCCTAACCCACATGATGAAATAGCAGAACCAATTAGTTTTTCACCAGATAGAAGAGGATTAGTTAAGAGATGGCATGTATGCAAACCTATTCATGTAACCTATAATGATGGAAGTGATGAAGATTGTGGGATGTGGCCGACATGTGACCCTGACTCAAAATTCTGCCTTGGATATAATGAAATCTTCGGGGTAAACGAGCAGGGGACACTTAGAATGTGGATATGTTTTCGCGATCATGAAAGACGAACCATGAAAGGGAGTTACATGGGATTTGCTGACTTTCTTCAGGTACATTATGGCCAACAGAAAATCGATGATACAACACGGGAACGAAGGTATTACGAATGGGTAGCCCAAAACTATGAGTTTAGTAAACATCAGACCCTTACACCGACAAACTTGAATGTTCATTTATAACAACCCACAATTTTCATCAATGTAATTATCCATCTATTAAATTAGATGCACTGTAATATCCATCTATTAAATTAGATGCACTGTAATATATTATATACCACCTTTATACAGGGAAATTTTTTGCTTTATCTCATTATGCAATGTAACTTGCATCTCTAAAGTAAACGAGCTCACGCAACCTCTACCAATACCATCTCTATCTATGTTTATATCATGTAAACATCCTAATATGTCAAGTCTATATCTTAATATCATTTTTACCAAGTATTTATCCATTTAACGTACTTTTCAAAACGTTATTTCAAAACAAGCATTAAACGTTAACATTTATATCAAAACCCTAATTATATGTAATGTATACATATAAAATGAATGTCCAAGCCTTTAAAGCATGTGTACAAGTATCAATACACCACATTTGAATATCTTTTCCCTCCTGAATCAAGTTACAACTTTCTAAAGCTCAATGTACAAGTCAATAATGCAAGAAAGTCAAA
>BQNB010008858.1:0-77498 GCA_026074375.1 Tanacetum coccineum
AACTCTGATCTTTGGTGATGCATCGAATGAAAACTTTATTTAAAAACGTCTCTTTTAAGGTCGTTTCCTATTACTTGTTGTTGTGCTATGACATCGCACCCCAATTGTTACCGTTCCGCTGCCGTCAGATTTTGGAGGTGTAACACTAAGTGGTTTGAATAGGTGCATGATGTTATTTTGAGGTGTATGATCATCTCATTTTGAGTACGTTTATGTTTGGTGATGAGTATTCCATTTGTTCACGTATAATGATAATGGAAAGGTAGGCGTATTGCATATAATGCTACGTTAATAGTTGAATGATTTTGTGTTAAGCGTTTATGGGAAATGTATCATGTTGGAAATAAGTGAAGTGAGTGAAATTTGAATAGTTATAGTAGACTTTATAAATATAGAAAGTCAAATGTGAAATGAAAAGTTATTTTTAGAAAGTTTAGTAAGTAGCGGTTATGTAAAAAGGTTTACCCAAATTAGCTTAGGTTTTTATAAAAACTTTAGGTAATGAAGATAATTATGTAAATAATAATAATTAAAAAAATAAAAAATATATATATATGGGTGTTTATTCGGCCAACTAGGGATGAAAAAAAAGGAAACAAAATCCTAGTCTAATTAAAATTATAAATAGGTAATTATCTTAAACTTTTTTGTAAATCTTATAAATACCAAAAACCCTCCCCTCTTTTTCTTTGTTGATCGGCTGAAACCAAGAAGAAAGAAAAAGAAAAGATTTTTTTATCAAGATCAAGTTGGTGACTTAGTGTTTCAAGAATCAAGGATTTAGGTATGTTCGTAAACCCTAGTTGTTTCGTTTTCTTTAAATCATGTAACAATTTATATGGTGGATCATTAGGGTTTTAAAAACTTCTGTAATTAAGGATCTATTAATCATGCTAGAGTGTTTAGGGTTTAATTAGGATCATATTGGTGTAAATGGTTAGGGTTAGATCGCGTTAATTTATTACTTAGAGTTGAGCAGATTTTAGGTCTGTGTTCAACTAATGATATCTTCATGATAGAAACATGTTTTGATATGATTCAAAAGCCTAAATTGTAGTTCAAAGAGTCTATTTTTCAAAAAGTCTGGCCTTGAATGATTTTGAGTTCTGAAAGTTGGTCAAATGTTGGTTACAAGAAAAGTTGTCAAAACATTAAATACGGGTCAGAATTAGGTCATGTTTAGAAGGGTAAAACCCTAACTTAAAAGTGAAATTAAGGATATCCAATCTACAGTAGTTAAGTTCAATATGTATATAAAGAAACTCTAGAAGGATAGCTTCTGATTTTGTGTCTAAGTATGGTAGTTAGGGCCATACATTTTAGTGTGCAATCAGATCCGAATTGGGACAGTTTTAAAGTTGGATTTTATTTTGGATAGTTACACATGTAATGTAAGCTTGGGAATCACAAGGTAGTTAGTAAACTCATAAATGAACTTAGATGATTTTTGGTATTATTTATGAATGTCAGCAAGTAAAGTTTTTAAGAGAGTAAAGATATACTAAAATTCTACAATTTTGAATCAATTGTAGTTATCTAGTGTAATGGGTTAATGAGATGGTTAAGGTTGGGCATGGTGTCGGGGTGACCCAAGATGGTTAATCAAACCCTTATACATCCATCTTATGTGTGTTAAATGGACTAGAGCTTTTAGCTTGGTCGCGTGTAACTGTGTTTATTTATTTGTATAGTTGCGTGATAGGAATTGGATGCTGCATTTTGAGCATTCAGGTGAGTTACATAGTCCCACTTTTTATTGCATTTTAAAATTGGGATGGAAATGATGCAAGTGTTGAAATGAGTTTTAACTTGTTGTGATTATGTATTAGTGTAAATGCATGAACTATTATGTGACTGATATGCGTTATGTGCTACATGTTTTGTGATGTGATATTGGGATGTTGCCTAGTCAGGTGGATTACTTCCAGGTATCCATGGCCTGAGCTAGAGGGAAAGAGATTTGGTTATGCTATGTGATATTGAGATGTTGCCTAGTCAGGAGCGTTACTTGCGGGTATCTCCGGCATGAGATAGAGGAAAAAAGGATTAGGATTGATCCAAGACCGATTGAGGTCGTCTGCTTAGTGTTTGATTAATTGGATTTGGATTGAATTGCATGTTAGCTTGTACGTTAGTTAGCATAATTGTCATGCTAAAGTATTGTTTTATAATCACAGTAATTTGGTTAATGATTTTGGAAATGGATTGAATATGTGTGTCTGAAAACCTATGTTTCTCACCAACCATTGTGTTGACGTATAAGCATCATTTTCAGGTATTCAGCAGGATGAGATTAAAGTTAGGAAAAGTGGCTAGATGGACCGTAGGCAGCTGGCGAAGTTTAGTTATCTAGATTTCGTTATTTATTTTGGATTATGAATGATAATTGTTTTGGTGTTGTTAGGATGGTTGAATGTTTGCATGTCATGACGTTGACATGAACTGCCTTCATTTCAATGTCAGACGCCTTTTGGATTTTGTTGATGTATTTGGGTATTTTCATGACACTGCGTGTCTATACCTTGCATTTTTATGCATGTTTTAGTTTCTTTATATAGACGCTAATGTGTTGTGATGATTCCCTTTCTCGTCGCGCCTTGCGTTTCTGCCTTGGCGGGGTGTGACAAAAAATGTGGCTCGCTAGGCCTGCATGAATTCCGAGCTCAACCTTAGGTTTGAATATGAGATAGGACAACAAGATAGGTTTGAGAAGAAGTTCTTAAAGAAAGAAGAGGATTGCAACAGAAGGACAAGGAGATCGTAAACCTGTGATCTTGCTTAGAGAAATCCAAGGCTGAGTCTGTAGAGGTGGTAAAGCTTCATGGTCATGTCTCTGAGCTAGAGACTACGGCCACCACTAGGGGTTGTTAGAGCTTGTCGACCTAGGGGTAAGGAGCGCTGAATTGATTGGGGAGGTCTCTGGTCTTGCATCTTTATAATAAAGTTTGAAGAGTGAGATCAAGGATGAGGAATACATGAGGAATGATTTCATGGCGGTGTAAGCCAAATTTATTGAAGACCATGTTACGAAATTGGGTGAGCGTCTTACTGCTCTTGATATTGAATTTAATACGGAGCTCTTTCCTAATATGCTAAAAGCCGTGGCTAGTAAGAGATGGGTTATCAGCCATGGGTTCTGCCTTGCCTTCATGAAGTTCAAAGAGTCGCATGAATATTAGTCAAGACTTGGCAGGTGTATTTCCCCTGCCATTGAGGAAGGGACCTGTCGAGGCCTAGAAGACGAGGTTGTTCATGGAAAGGTTGGAAGGGGTTTAGAAGATATTGATGTATACGATGTTGAGGCTGAAGCCAAATACACCGATGCGATTAAAGACTTAGAGAAATTTTCTTTTCCTCGTCAAGAATCTCTTGAAGCATGTAAGGATTATGGTATTGAGTTCTTTATGTCCTTGTTGATTTTAGAGGAAATCCATGGCAAGGAGGATCATCTTGTGTTCTGGCTTGCCCAGCCAACTCGAGAATAGCTCATGGTTCTTGTATATTATAACAGAGGCGACCCTCATACTATCAATCCATAGGATCATGACATTCCATTGTTTGAGGCTATAGCTGCCTCTCAGGCTAGGGCTGATGAGAAAAGAAAAAAGGACGTATCGTTGAACATGGTTGTAGAAGTTGTGGATGATATTTGGCCAAGTTCTTTGGCTCTAAACACTGAGACGCCTATTTCTGAGACCATGTTGATCACCAATTATGCACCTGTGAGTTTTGCTACCCCTAAGGCCGGAACAGTAGTTCTCGTTCAGGTCGTTAATCCTGTCAAGCCAGCTTTGGAAATTACTACTGACAATTCTTCCTTCACGGTTGTTGCTTCTCAAGAACCTTCGATTGTTGTCATAGATTACTAGATTTCAGATTTAAATATTATGAAAACTGAGGTTCAGAAAGATAATGAATGTTTGATTCCTCCGTGCTGAAGAACCCGGAAGATTAAAATGCTTCTATCTTTAAGTAGTTTATCCGTAGTGGTTGAGCCCATTTAGACTATGGTGCTTCTTATTACGGTTGTTAACACTTGTAATTTCAAAGTTTTGTCTTTTTGTATGCTACCATATGTGGTTGTACGTGGTACATTGTAATGTTTCATGACTTATCATGTATGGCTTATTAGTTTTTTCCTATCTTTTACTACCGCGCTTTTACATTTATAGTTATAGTGTCTTTGAGTTTTATTATTGAGTTACTCTCACTTGTACCGGGATTGCAATCCGCCTGCGTATTAGAGCTAATTTTTAGTTACTCATCCTTATATTGTTTTGATCAATATAGAGTTAATTGTTGGGCCGTACTCATTCCTGTATACAGAAGAAATAAATTATTTGCACGTCTACCTATTCCGTGAATGATAAAGAATAAAATGCATAATATTTTGTAAAATTTATGAAGTTAGCTAGACTCCACATAGTTCATTTATAATAATAAAAAATACATTAGAAGTTAAGTAAGTAGATAATATTGTCTCTGACACTGGTGGTGGTCTACTGCGACTACAAAAGAATAGGATGCTTACAAGTTTTTGTTATATGTAGCATTTTTTGAGTTTCCGGACATTCCATGTCTAGGGAAAGATGTCTCCAATTCTGTTCCTTAGCTTGTAGGATCCATTCCCCAATGCTTCCACAACTTCGTATGGTCCTTCCCATTTTAGGCCTAGCTTGCCCATATCTTCAACATGGTTTTCATTAATGTTTCGGTACACAAAATCACCGAGCTTAAATGCCGTGTTGTGCCCCTTATCATTATAATACTTTCCTATCTTTGCTTTGCTCTTTGCTTCTCTGATCGCAACTCTTTCCCGTTATTCGTCCAGTATATCCAATTTGAGTAGCAACGATTCATTGTTTTGCACCTGGTACAATTTCGTATACTGCAAATAAGGCATTCTAATTTCTACTGGTATCAAAACCTTTGTTCCGTAAGTTAAGGAGAATGGAGTATTTTCGTTGCTGGATTAATCATTATGCGGTGCGTCCATAGGACGTGATGAACTTCTTTAATCCAGTCTTTGCTTCCTTTGTCCATCCTTTCCTTGATTCCTTCACCTAGACTTCTATTTACTCTTTCAACCAAGCCATTAGTTTTAGGGTGATTTACGGAAGCGAACCTATGCTTGATGTTGAGTTTCTTACACCAGTCGTTGAAAGGGTTGTCCGTGAATTGCTTTTCGTTGTTTGATAAAATTTCTCCTGGTAAACTAAATTGACAAATAATGTTGTTTCAAAAGAACTTCTTCACTAGGTTACCGGTTATTATGGCCACCAGATTTGATTCTATCTATTTGGTGAAGTAGTCAATAGCCACAATGAGAAACTTAATCATACCATGTACTTTCGGGAATGGACTGGAGATGTTAATGCCCTACTTATAGAAGGGCCATGGAAAAGTAATTGGGGTAACCTTTTACGAAGGATTCTTGGGCATTAGACGGTGGACATGGAACTCTTCACATCTTTGTATTATGCTCATTGCATCCTTATGCATTATCTGCTAATAATATCCTGTGCCACCACCGACCTTGGTCCTGAGTGCATGTTGCACGATCCTTCATGAATATCTCTTATCACATAATCTGCTTGGAGGGGAATGACACACCGGAGCCAAGGTTCTAAAAATGATCTTCTATATAAGACACCGCCTATCATGACATATAATCTTGTTTTTTTAAGGATCTTGCCTTCTTTGCTCCCATAGGTAGAGTTCTTTCCGTAAGGTAATCAAACAACAAGGTCATCCAAGTGTACCTCTCTTCCTCTACCATGACATAGATCTCCTTTTCATTGATCGATTTCTCCTTTAGTACTTCTACCAAGACTTGCTTAGTCAAATGAGAAAAGCTGGTGGATGCGATCTTGCTTAGCGCGTTTGCTTGGTAATTTTCACTTCTTGAGAATTGGTCAATTGAGAATACTTTGAAGCCGTGGATGAGTGCTCTTGCTTTCTCCAAGTACTGGATCTTACTTTCTTCCTTGGCTATGTATGACCCGTTGATTGATTTGCTACCAAGCAGGAGTCCACTTTTGTGGATAAATTTCCGACGCCCATTTGTTTAACTATCCAGAATTAGACAATCAAGGCTTCAGATTCTGCTTTGTTGTTAGACGCATCAAACTTAAAGCGCATGGCACTAGTAAATTTTGCCCCCTCTCAGATTTTTAGTATTAAACCCGCTTTGTATCCTTCTAAGCAAGAGGATCCATCCATGAACAAAGTCTATGATTCTTAAGGTTTTTCCTCCATAGGGATACTCGCAGCTGGAGGTTCTTCCTTCGGCTTTTCTGCGATGAAGTATGCTAGAATATGACCTCTGATGGATGTTCTCAGCCTATAGATGATATCATGTTCTCATAGTTCAACTGCCCATTTTGCCACTCTTCCTGAATTATCTGGCTTGGATAAGATTTGCTTGATCGGCTAGTCCGTGATAACTACTATCGGGTGAGCTTGAAAATATCTTCTTAACCTTCTGGTTGCTTGCAACAATGATAGAACTAGCTTTTCCATGGGGTTGTAGTTTATTTTTAGAATTTGCAACGCACGACTAACAAAGTAGATTGGCATTTGTTGTAAATCTATTTATGCCAATAGGACCGCACTAATTGCTTCTTTTGATGCGGAAAAATACATTATCTATACCCCCTTTGGTTTAGGAGCAGTCAACATAGGCAATGTATTATTTTTAAGAAAAATGTTTATTATTATATGAATTGGTCTTTGTATAATTTTATTTAGTTTTATAGTTTTATTAGTAATTATAATGTAATAAAGTCTATCATGGTCAAAGTTAAGAAAAGTTGACCAAAGTTTGACTAAAGTTAGGAAAATAGAATAGGATTAGCAATAAGTATTTATACAAGTCTTTTACATTCTGTAATTCACTTCTCTCTCCCATTTCTATTTTCCCTTTGAAATGAAAATTTAGAAAATGATAAAAAAAAATACTCTCTAGCTCCTCTCCTCTATTGTAATACTTTTGTATGATTACTACTATGCAAACATGACATATAATAGGTGGTATCTGTCATCGAAAGAGATCTAGTGTGTGTTTCCTGAATCAAATCGAGCTTAATCGCGAGAATTTTCGATCAATAAGGTTTCATATAGATGTACAGTAGGTTTCGTAAGGATTAGATTTATGATTTGATGAGTTTTTGATCTTAAAACGCATAATAATAGCTTTCGTAATCATCAAATTGTAGATTCAAAATCTAGTTTACAAAAAATACGTGTTTTAGATTGAATTTGATCGAAAAATATAGATTTGATAGCTTTCGTAAGCAAGAAATAGGTTTCGGTAACTGTTTTTAGGCGGGAAAACAGTTTTTGTATTTTAGTTTTCAACTTTCGTATCATAGTTTTGTTTTCATAACGGTCATACGTAAGTGATTTCTTAGCTTTTGTAATATAGTTAAACTTTCGTAACACTAAAATAGCTTGCGTAACATAGAATTTTATCAATTTGAAAAAGATAACATTGATATTATCACTTTAAAATGCTTAAAATCATATTGATAGATTTTTAGTATGTTTCGTAGCTAAGAATTTATGAAAGTAAGACATTTCTTGGTTTTTACAAAAGTAGAGATAATTTGGGATTTACGAAAGGAGGTTTCATAAATTGGAGCTTTCAGTAACCGTCTGGTTTCGTAAACAGTGGAAGCTTTCGTATAACTGTGGTTTTGGAATTAGAGGTTTCGCATCAAAAGCTTGGTTTTGGTTTCGAACTTCAAGTTTTCGTATCACATGTTTTATTGTTGAAGGTTTCGTAATTGCTGGTTTCGTAACTGAAGGTTTTGTAACGAATGTTTCGTATTACAGTTTGAGATTTCGTAAGACTTGGTTTTATAATCAAGAGGTTTCGTAACATAGCTTTCCTTACAGAAGGTTTCGTAATTCAGGTTTCATATTGGAAGGTTTTGTATCTCATTGGAAAAGGTTTCGTAACATAGTTTTGAGGTTTCGTAAACTGTTTCAGAGGTTTCGTAACACAGTTTTGGGGTTTCGTAAACTATTTCAAGCGGTTTTGTAACACAATAATTGGGTTTTGTAACATTGTATCAAAGGTTTCGTATCTCATAATTTGTGTTTTGTAACACAGTTTAAGAGGTTTCGTATTTTCTAATCTTGTAAATTGAGTGGTATGTGCTTAAATACACGTACCTTTATCTTAATAAAACGAGCTTAAATAACCAAAAACGGGCATAAAATGCCAAATATATGCTTGTTTTATGTTGTTTACTGTGTAGGTAATGGATATTCACAAAAAGACAAAAACAAGTCCAAAACTTGACAAAATAGAGCACGGGAATGAAAAGAGCGTGAAAAGACGAAGCCAAAGGCGTATGCATTTTAGTGGGCCAACCCAACCCAAGTTAATGGGCCAAGTCAGCCCATTATGCCATTTATACAAAAGCCTTAAACAATAAAAAAGCCCAAAACCATTAATTCATAAGCCAACGGCCCAAACAGCCCAAAACACTTAACAACCCACCTACTGCTGTTACACCGTTAGTCCTTTGGGACTAACACCAGTAGTCCCTGACTCTTTACACTTTAAAATAACTAACGCCCGTTATCCTTTCTTCCAGAATTTGAATTATATTAAAAATAATCCAAGATAGGGTGCCAAGAACCAAAACAGGGCAAACCCACCCCTTCCATTGTTTCAAACGATCACAAGCACCCATACATCATCCTGACACACGCCCATGCCACGTTGGCAAATTCAAGGCCTCCTATTAGACATAAAAAACGCGTCTACAGTCAAAGGGAAAGAATCAAAGCATTTAAGGCACGATTACAAATGATTTGGTATGATTATTGCTTTCCATAAGCAATTTTAGGAAGAATTGAAGACCTTGCTTGTCTTTCCTCACAAAGAAGCACAACATCCCCTATAAATAGGGAAGACGATTTCACTCATGGATCATCTTTCTTTTCCAGCATTTTTTTTTACTTTAAAGCATTGTATTCTTTACTCTGTTTTCAAGTTTTGTTTTCATTAGCAATCTACTTTCCAAGCACTGTACTTTCAAAGATTATTCAATAAAAAGTGAAGTTCCATTATCCATTTTAATAACTGTTTCATGATTTTCTTTTGGATGATGAGCTAATCGGGGATGGGCTTATGGTACTCACCAGCATAAGCTAATAAGCTCTTAAGAGCTCTTTTGCCCTTGTTTAGAGCAAAGGGTTAAGTAAGTTTCCATTTACAATCTTTTTAGCTTATTACTGTTCAGCTTATTATAGTGCTTATTTTATGCTTATTATTACCTTTGTATGCTTATCAATGTTATTTATTGTTAATTTGTGCTTTGTTATAGCTTAGATCTCTTTTGTTCTTGTTTTTCATATAATCTGACCTAAAAAAGCCAAAAATAGCTTATTTAGTTTGCTTATTAGCTAGTGCTTATAAGCTGTTAGAATTTGCTTATTAAACCTTATTATTGTTAATTTATAATCTGTTTTTGAAAACCTAAGCTTAAAACAGTCTTTAATAGTTTAAAAATGAAAAAAGGAATTTTAAAGAGGTGTTTGACACTAACAGCACTAACTCATGTTAGTGTTGTTTGAGTCATTTTTGACCCAAAGTCTGGCTTTGTGGATCAAATTTAAGAGGTTTTAATCTGTTTTCAGTAGTTCTTAAGGTTTACATCTTAGTTTTACGGTAAAATCTACCATATGCTAGAATTTGTGGTGTTCTAAGTCTTTTAAACAGCTTATTTGATTAGATCCTGAGAAATTGCATTTTGGTGTTGATTTCATGTTTATTTAAAGCTTAAAATTCAGTAGAAATGGTTTAGAATTTGCTTGTAATTGTCATTTATAATTTGATCTAAATCTGTCAATAGTCATTAGTCTCAGTTTCTAAAACTTTAAAGTCTATTTTTCAATCACAAATCTAGATTAGTTAAAGATAGTTTTAGAATCTGAAAATTAGTACACAAGTAGCTTATAGTCCAAACTTAATATGTTTAGCTATTTTAGGTTTAGAACGTTAAATAAAATATCTAAATTTAGGGCTGCTAAAGCTGTTTTAGATTTGTTAAAAAAACCTGAGAAACCAAAAATTTACCTTTTATTCTGAACTGCTATTTTCAGAAGCTTATATCTAGCTTGTTAGTTATTCAAAATGCTTAAGTTTTGTTTTTTCTCATTCTTAGTAGTACTAGTTTAATGTGTTTTCACTTTTAGGTACTAGCTTTTTCATTTGCTAGCTTAAAAATGCGCCACTTATTCATACTGTCTTTGTTAAACAGTTTAGTCAAAAAGCTTATTTGAGATTCTGAGCTTATGGCTTATTGGAAATGCTTAATTTGAGCTTAGTTTTGCTTTTTAAGTGTATTTGAGGTTTTAGAAGCTTATTTTTAGCCTTTAGCCTTTCAGCACTTAGAGCTATTCCAGCCTTATTGGAATAAGCTGTTTTAGTGGGATTTTATTTTTCTTAAATTTCTAAACGTGTTTAAAGTATTTTTCCTGATTTTTTTTTAGATTTTTAATAAATTAGTTTAATATTTTTAATTAAAGAAGTGATTTAATTCATAATAAATAAATATAAAAATCAAAAAATATAAAAAAAAATTCTAAAAAATTATTTTTAAATCATTTATGGATTTTAGAAATTAAATTTGCTTTTCTTGGGTTAAAATTTGATAATTTAGGTTTTTAGTTGCGTTTTTATATTCCCGTTAACGTTTTTCGTGCTTAATTTGTAACTAGTGTAATACCCGTGCGTCGCACGGGTCACACGTAAAAAGTCAATTAGTAAACATATAATACTAAATCTTTAAGCAACATATATAATCGCGGAAGGTTCGATCAACGGCTTCAAACGCATGTCGATGTTGTAAAGGTGCCTCATCCGAGATGATAAGAGACGCTTCTCGGATCAAACATGCTAGATCTGACACGACATCAATCCCACAACATGATTCGTTGTCAAGTTCCAAAGGTATATGAATCCTTGAATGTGCGGTTCGACCACCAGGAGTAACAAAATTCAATGCCAGATGAAGCGACAGACAACACAAATTTTCCCATTGAACGTATCCATGCGATAATTGTTCTCCACAAGTACGTTTTCCTTGTACCTCCACTCCCGTAAACAAAAAATAATCCCCCATTATTTTCGTTTACAGCTAGCACGATATTATCATATACGACCCTTTGTTCTGAATTCAATCCACCATACAAAGTGGTAAACCATGCCAATTCTTCGGTCATGTTGTACATCCTTTCAGCAGCAATAAGTCTATTCCTTCCAATATTCATTAATGAGTAGTCAATCTGAGGGAGTTGCGAGAAATCAAGCAAGGACCTGTAATACCATTTAAAAATCTTCTCTGCTCAACAAACATGGTAATTTTGAATCTCTCGATCTGTAAACACCACTTGTTGATTGTTCAACAACCTACGGTGCTTGCTACTAATGTCCTCTGATATATATGGAAAAGTATCTCTAAATAATTTTGCATGATCTGAAACAGTACAAAACAACAATATAGTTACAAAAAGCTCCCGTAGTTGATCCCCTAACTTCCATTGAGACGCCTCTCTTATTGATCGAATCCACTCAATATCATCTCCCAATAAGTTCAATGCTTTACATGCCGAGATGTATGTCGGGTAGACAATATTATCAACTGTTCGAATAAATATATGGCTTGTGGCACCGGGGACGTGGTTCAACAACATTCGTAGATAGTAAATTTCACCCATCGACGGAGGAACATAATAAATACGACCAATACTCATTCCACTCTTACGTGGCCTCCATTCTTTGTCACTGGCATGCCATGTAAATTTGGTAGGATAGTCAGCATATAATAAATGTCGCCCTTCTGGATATATCATATTTGCTCTCATCCATCCTGTAAACCTGGACATTGCATTGGTAGCCCTTTCAAGAACATTCTCAACATCGTCATCGTCCCTAAAATACACTCTAGTGCGTCCTTCTTCATGGAAAGGAAGCCTTTCTACAGCGATTGATCGGTGCCGGTGGGACATCATCATCATTTTCAACATCCTACATGTAAAATTATACTTTGTTACTTCACATATGCGAAAGATGAATACGATAATAAAGAATAAGGATAGAAGCATTTTGTGTGTTACATGTTGATTTGGGATATCGACAGTGACGTGTTCCTCTTTCACTTCAGCATTGTTATCTGTTTCAGCAACCTCGTTTGGGACATCAACATCATCGATGACAATGACATCTTCCCATTTCCAGTTCTTCAGGTTCTCTTTACGTTTTCGTTTCTTTAGTGCAACTGTGGTCTCATTCACAAAGTTGTTTGGAAGACCTCCTATGTTTGCCATGATATCTGATATTTTGTTTAACTACTTTTGAGAGAGTGACAAATGGGATTGATAGTGACAATACTGTGAGTCTAGCCCACTCTTTATATAGAGTCAGAAAGTGAAAAATGGCGCCAAAAGTTAAAAGCAACGAAGATAATGTTGATAGTTTGTTGGGAGAATATAGTCAAAAGTGTTATCCCGTAAACATAGTACTGCTAGTTTTTCATACTTATCACATGTGCTTTTATCCAAATACATGTATACGAATTTCCTTTTGAATGGCTAGGTTAATAGTACTGCTAGGTTAATAGCTAAAATGTAGGTGATGTTTCTTTTTGAATGGCTAGGATTTAATATTCACATAGTTTCAACGGCTGAGAATGAAGGGCATGTATTGTTTTTTCTCTCTGTAGCGTGAGCAATAGAAAAGGAAATTAACTAGGCATAAAGGTAAAAATCACATCTAAACGCAACAGGGAGTTCGTAACTAGTGAGCATCGAGTGTCCTAAATCCATGAAGATCTACCACCACCTCCGTCCATGTGTATCATGAACTCGATCTCATCTCCATCTTCCATTTCTAGCCGTGACAACCAAAACACATGTTTTTCCGTATTAGCATTCGGTAAATCATACAAACCTATACCAAACATCAAGAGTGGGTGGAAACTAGTCTTTTTTTAGTACGGGTGGTTTTTTTTGTTTTTTTGGTAACCATAGTTTCCGACATATTGCTTGACTAATACACGGAGTTTGAACCCATTGCCACACAAACTCAGACCCAGGTTGTATATAAGGTACTACGTAGTATAATCACCAAATTTTAAAAATAATGTGTTAGTTCTGCATAAATAATACATCTTAAAACATAAAATGTTTATGAGGTTGTATGAATCAAAATAATGTTACGCCGATTTTGAGCCAGTTTGACCCATTTGACTTGAAAAAAGTCAAAACAAAAATGCAAAAGCCATCTACTGGTTTTGGTTACTGTAACTAAAATTGATGCAGAAGAGAGTAGACCTCATCGGGTGTCTTTCGAGCTGAAAAGTGTTCTCCATTAAGCAAGAATGCGCTACCCGTGATATCTTTCGATTGCTTGTCGCGGTACTCGATGATTAGCGTTTGCAGCGTTTTATTATGTTTGAACCTAAAAGATACTTCCATTCCATCCTACAAAAGAACAAATAGCAGTTATTAACAAAAATTATGCTACTTGGCAAATATGAGTCAACATACATAACTATCATAGGCGTCATCACGTCAACATTGTTAGGATTTTATAACTAGTTAAACCATTAACTACGAGTACGCAGCGGATGGATCTAATTTTAGCATATAGATTAACACATATAAAGTAGGGATCACTTATCTCTTGATCTTGATCTTGAAACTAGTGATTAAATTATCACCTCTACGGTTGCTCACACAACACGTCAACCAAGTATGACTTGATGCTAGTCAAATCTTCACGATCTTACACCTTGTGTACTTCCTTATAGCTAGTACCAAAACCAAACATCTCTTGTAGCTTGAACCGAAATTCCCTAAACCTTAATTAGGGTTTCTTCAATTTCGGTTGAACTGAAAATCACCAAAACCAAACCCTAGATTTGGTCCTTGAATTCGTTGTGCTAGGAGATCAAACCAAAACCCTAGATGAGGGTTTATATGTTGTCGAATACTAGGAGAACAAGTAAAGCGATTAACCCTTGTTAGGGTTCAACCGATTTCGGTTATAGGGGAAATGAGGAGAACCGAAATCCCTTTTAGGGATTCGGTCAACCAATTTTAGGGAGAGAGAGGAAGCACTAATTTTGGTGTGTTTTAGGGTTGTGATTGAATGAATAATGATGTCTAGGGTGGGGGTTTATATAGGCTCCCAACCCTAAAGATTTTGGAACAAGATAGGTATCTTTTCCATATTTATCACAAATCTTCTCCTTCCTTTATTTTCTAAATTTAGCGCAAATCCACCCTTCTAGAAGCCTAGGGGCCGGCCTCTATAGTGTCCCCCTTAAGGTTCGTGTTTTGTCCAATTTAGTCCCTTGGTTACTAATTTAAATATTCGTTAAGTTAGTTATTACAAGTCACGATAACTACCGACTATTTAAATATATTTCGTGAAGCATTAAACAACAATCTTTAGTGTCTTAAACGTGTGAACTCTTCGTGTCTTAACGTGTGTGCCCCCAATAGGCTCACGTATTTCCAATCGTATAACATGCGGAACCAACTACCATATTCCAACAGCTCCCACTTGGGAGTTGGAGTAGCAATCTGCATTTATACCAACAAAAGAAACGTCTAGCAACACTTTATTGTCATAAATCAGAAATACTTGAGATAAAGCTTCAAGAACAATCTCAGCTTTAATGGTTATATATTTCTTGCTTTATTATCATCCCTTTGTTACAGATACCGTTAAACCATGGATACGGATCCTAACTCATTCCATATAGTATAACCATTTTAGTTTCTCGTTATAGAAATAATTCAGATATACCAAATGTAATCAAGAATCATCTTGGATTACCCTTTGGGTACGACCATATAATTATCTGATTAATTCTGGAGAGGGCCCAATGGTATCTTTCTACACATATCAAATGGAGGAACAAATTCTTTGTTGATTACAAGTGTTGTGGATGCTGGTTCACATCACTTTCAAGAATAGCCTTTATAACTACCTTATTCAAGATAGCGTTTGACTTATAATTAAAAAGTGATATCCACACATACAGAACTTGCTTGCATCTCAAGTCTAAGGAGGACTTATTAAACCATTTTCGATATCTTACTCATGACGAGGATCCAAAAGTAAATATTCGAAGGTTGGGGTATCCAATATGCATCCCTTGTGAAACTATGAGTTGGTGGGAACAAATCATATATTCACGGAATATTACCCACACTCTATTCCTACAAACAATATCCCATATTGTTTAACCGACAATGGGATATATTATAATGATAAAATCATTCATGGATTAACAAGCAAACATAGATAACAATTTTTTATATGAATGTAGAACAAATACCAGTATCTTTATTCATCAAAAAGTAAAAATTGTCTTACAATCCCAATTATCCAAATACTAATAAAACAATTTGGCATGAGAGCTAGTTAGTACGTTGGAAGTCTAATGATCCAACAATCTTAACTTTTCTTTTGCAAGAAAACTAAATAGGATCTGAGTAAATTTTCCGAATTACTTGTTTCAAAATTCTCATATAGTGAAAGATTTTGAAAAATAAATGAGTGTACTTATTGGTTCACCTAGTCAAACTATTGCAAGAGTCATAGTATGGACAAGGTAATAGTACCTTTCATAGGGTATTTGAAGTCAACAACATACCTATCTCAGACAATCATCTTTACAGTTTCTTAAAATATAAAGTATTCTCATTCTTTAATGTGTTATGCAACAATGCTCTTAAATGAGCATATCTAGTTAGCAGATTTATCGTAAATGATAAAATCCTTCTTCAACTAGAATTGATTATTCTCTAGCATCAGTTGACACATACAACACTATGCTTCATAATTCGTAAACTTTTGTGTAACAGTGATCTAAATACCCTCAATTAGATATTGTTATCTAAGTTCTCTCAATTAGATATTGTTATTGTTAGCTCATCTTGCTATCATGCAAAAGTAACAACCAGTCACATACATAATATAATATATATACATGATGAACCCTTAGTTAAAAAAACACAAGGTTTCCATCCATGTACTAAATTATCTCAAGTGAAATATATCATTTAAGACTTGCTTCAATGACATATTGCATTTGTGTTGGACTTAATTTTCGCATACTTAATTCTCAAGATAAGTTTCATTCCAATCTTAAGGATTAATATCTAGCTTATGTGGAATGATACTTTCGATATGTCATACAACATAAGAATTTAAGAAAACATACAGCTTGCTATACCCACTCAATGACAAATGTACCATAAGGACATCTTAATTTAAATCAGAAATCATATTGGGATTAAACTTAAGATCTCACCTCCTAGATGCATGATCCAATCTACACTTAGATTCTTTTATCTTGTATGCAATATAAAGATTTTTAACCCCTTTTGATTACACACCGTCCTCGCAAATGTAATCATTAAGGAAAGAGTCTTAAATTTTAATTGTCATATTTCAAATATAGACTCATAACCTTTTATGATTACTCATCGTCCTCGTCCAATGTATAATCCAAGAAAGAGTATGAACCTTAATTTGATTTTAAAGATTCAACAAATCATGTATAACAATTAGTATATACTTTATATATAATTAATACGGTTACCCGCGCCCCCCCGAGTCTGGCCCCCCCCCCCCGCACCCCCGCATAAAAGAGAGATTAATCATATCAATTGCTTGAGTAAGAATCAAAAGTCCTTACGATCCAAGTCAGGCATTAGACATGTATACAATTTTGTCCTTATGAAGCCGTTCTTCAAGAAACTCAATCTAACCTCAAATTGTTTACTCTTTGGTAAAAGATCAATCAAGCTCAAAACTTGATTGGCTTTTAAGGACTGCATCTTATCATTCATAATTCTAAGACCTTTATCAGATTCAAGATGTGATAATGTATCTTAGCAATTAGCAGGTTTGAAATGATTCTCTAATTTATATTCCTCAGTATTGATATTACAATATCAATCAAGTGATGAGGCATCCTTGCGGATTTATGAATGTGAGTTCTAATATACTTTGGTTCGACATTTACATGTTAAACCTTAGTGTGACATTAGCAAGTGGATTTAGAAGGTTATGTATTTTGTTCCTGAATAACTTCAAGATCTATAGATGCTCCCACTTACTTTTGTAAGTAGAGAAAAATTCTCTAAATACTAAGTATTTAAGCAACAATGATTGTTCTTAATTGGGAAAACACAAACACATTTTAAGTTCTCATCTCTAGCTTGTTAATAATATGCTTCATAAGATTTTAACAAATTTTAGAACTTTAATCAAGACCTAATGGGATTCAACTCAGTCCAAAGATGATGTCTTGATTACCTTCTAGGTTGAAACTATATTGAGTGTATTCATGACACACGCAAACTTCTAACCTTGATAGATTTTGGAGGTAGAGCAATTCAAGCTATCATGAATCAAACAATATGAATATAGTTTGTTTCATCATATTAGACATACCATAATAATGTGGTATTCTATGAGAATTGGAATTGTGAGACTACATCAAAATTCCATTAGATAACTTTATTCTCTTTAGGTCAAATACTTGTCAATTGGGTCATGCCAAATTGAATACACAGTATTTTAAAACCAAGTGCATGCTGACATGTATATTTCTTAAATTAAGCAAGAGCTCTATGTTCATAGTATTCACAAGAAGACAGAACAATTCAAGAATTCGCATATTATTGTGTTACAAGAAAACAGAAACATGGGCAAGTATACATTATAAGTCTTTGAATAATTGAAGGACCTTATGTTAACTCTACGTTCATGTGTTTCAAGAAAACAGAACATGTAAAGTTATACGTTACAAGTCTCCGAATAATTCAAGGACATCATGTTAATGTGTTAACAAGAAGACATAACAATTTTACTACTTACTTTATGTTATGAGTCATTGATAAATTCAAGAACTTTATAATTATGTCTTAGCAAGTAAACATAATTATACTAACTAAAGTAATCATGAACGCAAACTCTTGAGTTCATTCGTAATTTCAAGTTAATTGTGTACTTCATTAAGTATGAATTATTTAAATTTAAACCATAAGTCTCGACTAAAACAAGTAGTCAAAATGTTGAAGTAGCTTATAGTATATCTTTGACTTTTAATGTAATAGGACAATAAACATCCTTCGTGTTTAAGTCCTATAATTGATTAGACTTTCCTTACACAACAAAAGCCCAAACCAACTTGTGTGTGGGAGGTTACATACTTCCTCGACCTCGTACTACGCCCGGAACCCCGCAGCCAACCCACATGAATCACTCCCTACTCACCACGCTTCACAAACATCCCAAAACGGCCCCATCAATCATGCAACAAAACCCTTGGACCTCCCCCCGACCCACCAAATCTTGGTGGCGAGGGTTGCAAGAGAAACCAATAATCATAATTGTCATACTGTTGTTCCTTGACAAATTAAATTTGACGATTACTTGTGTACGGGACAACATTATCTAAGGTGAACAAACAATACGACAAGCGCTCAATTGTATAAACAATATGATAGTGTCATAGATGTTACAAGTAGATTTCAAACTATAATGTTTAATAAGGAATTGTGGATTATTATTCTATAGATAACATTTCGGAAAGCAACCTCAGATATGGAATTGTTATCATATAACAAAATAAAATGCAATCTTAACTTTAACATGTGTTTGTTCATATTCGGAAAGTAATTAATTATTTCAAAGCAAGCTAGAAATAATATGGGCAACTAACAACGAAATAAATCTTGTAGCTCCCACTGACTTTTGACACCATTACAAGAATGTCATTTCAGTAATATAAAATGCAAAACTCCCCACTGGATTTGTCAACATTGTAAGTGTTTACATACACCAGTAGAAATCAAAATAGCAATTTATTTACTGTTCAAAATATTCCTTAGAAGCCTATAAAGTAGCAATGTACTTTAAGTATTGTGCAGAGAAGATGAAATTCTACTTGTGTAGGAATGAGGGACTAAGGCCATTCATATGCTTTCCATTTAAACTTGAATATTAAGCATGCAATCCTCGTCATATCGCTGCATAACCACAAGGGTATTTTAGCACCTTAAGTAATAATAGTGAGTCTAAGGAAAAATACCCAGCAGATATTCCAGTAATTTCTTTGCTCATTGCGTTTTTACAAACCATACATGAATAGACGAAGTGCGAAGATGTCATATATTTTGGTAGCTATAGACAAAATGTTCTCTAGTTACTCAAAATATTTTATCTTTCAATTATTTCAAAGCCGAAAAGAAGGGTAATGTAGAGAAAGTATAATAAGGGTCAATTGTAATTGATAATTTTTTCAAATTATAATCCTCTTCGTTATTCTTGTCAACCAATGAGTATAGATAGAAGTAATGTCTCACCTTTTCTTACTTGGAAAATAGACTATGTTTGTCTTTTAAAGATATACAAACTCTCGTTTACAAATTATGTTGCAAAACACAATTATCAGAAATAGAAAGTTTTAATTAAATAATTTTCGATAATTAAATTCTTAATAGAATTAACTACCCAATTAATTTACTAATAAGACTAAATCCAACTTAACCTCCCACTTATTACCAAAGGGTCTGACACTAGAAGCGTAAACAAGTGGGGCAAGAGGTAAAGCGTCGAGCGTTTAAGTTTGGCATTTTAATACAACCTCTTAGATATATGATACTTGTCAAAACAATTAGTAATCAAGTAATAATGGTTAAGAGCATGTTTAAGTATCGATCTTATGACCATCGGGTCCAAGGTCTGACCCAAGCCTACTCCGAATTAGATCGGCCAAACGAGAACGCGCAAAATCGATAGAGGTCGACCTGGAGCACGATATTCGCCATGGGTTGGTAGGGCTCTAAGGTCGACCAATGCAGTGCAACAATTGCACGTGTTCTAGCTAGCGGTTGGCAGGCAATAGACTTAAAATTTTTCTAAGGGTTATTATACATAAATGTGTATTAAAAAGCGTGTAACAAAGGAAGGCATGCAAACCACTTGTATCACTAAATTTTAAAACCTTTTAGTACTTACACTGTATGTGACTTGCCATGGTTTAAACGGTAACAGTCCTAGTCGAAACGCAAAAGAAAGCGGAGAAATCAGCCAGCGCTAGCATATTAAAAACCTTATTTTCTTAGGTAATATACATAAAACAACCCGCCTTAAAACGTTCTCTTAAAGGTGTGTTCAAGTGGATGAGCCATACTTTCCATGAGTCCATAGCGTCCATTTTTGAAATCCAAGAAAAACTATCTTTCCATTAGTTTTAACGTCGTATTATTTTTCACAAAAACAGTTTTCCACGAAACAATTAAATGGTATGAGAATCACCTATGAGCATGAAGCATTAGGCGTGTGAAAATTAATAGACTACATAAAACATCATCTATTTTAGACATATGACATATTTAATTAGGCGTGTAAACAATTAGACATTAAATAATCATGCATACTGAGATTCATAATACAAAAGATGACATTAAGCATACTAGTAAACATGTAACAAATCCAAGTTCTCTCGCGAGTCTTCCCCAAATGGAGAACCATAAGACTCTCACTAGGTTTTCTGCTAAAGTGCCTAGATCGCCCCATTCACCACATAATGTGATTGAGTGAGTCCTTATAGGCCGGAATAGACATAAATAAAAAGGATCCAACTAGGCTAAATTTAACATTTTTTAATTTTCCCTTTTAATCCTATAATAACTTTTTAATAGAATTCAAGATCAAGATCTACAGAATTTTTATTTTAGTTTATTGCAAGAATCTAATATTATTAGTCATATTTTAACTAGTAAAACATAAATAAAAATTTCTAACGCATCAAATCATGGCATATGTTTTAATAATAAGGCATATAAAACATAGCGTATAATTAAAACAAAAACGTGTAAACCATAAGCAAAACAAGTTGAGACGTCAGTGATGCCATTGTCGGGATTTTAATAATCTAGGTAACGCATTAGCTTACTGAGTACGCAGAGGATGGATCAAAGTTAATCGCATACTCGTTAACACTTAATAAAAGGTAAACAGAAAGCGTACCTCTCAGCAATTGATCTTGATACGAATAACGCGATCTAAAACAATCGCCTCTATGGTTTTGCTCACACACACGATCGAACAATTACCGCAACAAGCAAGGTCGTGAACTTCACGAGCTCCAAACACCGATGGTGTATGCTTAATTACTTGAACTGAAAACCAAACAACTCTTGTATCTCGAACCGAAACTAATTCGAACCTAAGGTGATTGCGTACGAATTTAGTATGAATAAGTGAAAAGGAACGAGTAGCCTTTTTTAATTAGCTATGAAGCATGCAAAGCCATGCAACTCTTGATACTAAATTAAGAATAAATAGCTTTTGCTTTTGGTTTGTCGACACAGGGAGAAAACAAAACCAATATGTGGAGTATTCGGTGATATATTGTTGTGATGGAATTTGTGTGACATCCAGTGAATTAATTCCATTATGAGGGCTACGGTGGGTGTTGTATATGTGCAGCGTAACCCTAGTCATAGATAAACTCGTACTCCTCATAATTCTATCCAATAAACTTTTATCCCTTATTTTTAAAATTGATCTCAAAACCCCCTTCTAGAAGCTATATGGGTTGGTCAACAAGTGACACCCACAAGGTTCGGGGTTTTTGTCAAATGTTTAATCCTCTCCGGGTCATATTTAAAAAATAGTCGTTTACATTTGTTTATAAATATTTACAGTAATTACGTTATTTAAGATTATCAACGTGAACATATAAAATCCTGATTAAAAAAACTGAATATTAAGTATTTAATATAACGTAATTCTTCGTGTCTTAACGCGTGTGCCCCAATAGGCTCACATATTCGTAACGTATACGTGCTATCCGACTACCATAATCCAGACAACTTTAGATTAGCTTAACTTTCTAACTTTGTCATTATTATTAATTCTAAATAGCTCCTAATCTCGTCTTGTTGACTTACCATTATCTAGTACACATACCTTATTGAAGTCGCATATTCTCACATTTTTTTAAGCGCGTTAAGCTTTTCAAATTAAATTAAGCCCATAAGCTGACAAAGTAAACTAATCCAAGCAATATTAAGGGGTGTTTATTCGAGGTTAATTTAGGGTCATTCATATTTTTTTGTGCGGCAACATTCTGACACTTACATTCGTCGTCATTTCAAGAAGTGGGAGAAAGTATCAGTATATATTCCTATAACATGTAGATTCGCTATGCTATCAGAAATCTTGCCTAGCTTAGGATACGAATGGTGTCAATGTTGAAGCTCGCTCCACGATTTGACTTAAAAAGCATAACTGAAGCAAGTGTATTTTTTTCTACCTTCTTGATAAAACTCTGAACAAAGGCAAGTGAGTTTGAAATCGTATCTACTAATTAATAGGTTTGTTAATAAAGCAGTGAGCTATAATGATGGTTTTCAATGACTCAGATCTGAAGCAACGGAAACAACCATAACCTTGTCTAAACATCACACATTACGCTAATTCCCTCGGCCACCCGAACCGCACGCTAATCTCCTAAAAAGCTGATCCAGTATCGTCCTACATGTCCGTCTCTATGTCCTGCTCTACACACCATATAGAGCCTCTGTTGAAAATATTAAAGTTCAAGTAAGTTAACCATAATAGTAGAAATCACGTTAACTTAATTTAATTACCCATATGTAGGGGCGGCGTAAGGTTTTGAAGGCTTATAACTCTTTCAGGTGATTTAATACTATATAGCAGTGAGATGTTTCAACGTTATTCTTTGTTTTATGAAGCCGACCTTCAAACTTGATGGCAGAGCAATAAAGTAAGAAAAACTGAACATCTTATAAAAATCTTAAATGAATTTAAGCTAGAAAGCAAGAATTACTTGTGCTTTTATTACCATTTCAGTTTGCGATAGCATCAAGAAGTTTCACCCCAGTCCAGATATTAAATTATGCTCCAAGTTATAAAGGAGTTGATATCCATCAAATAACGTCATAATTCACGCATCATTTAATCCCATATATTTTACCCCCTTATATAATTATTGCAGAGATAGTTGTAATTATTTATTAAAAGTTTGTACAATGCAGCAATTCTGAGTAACTGTGAGAAATGAAAGCGTAAAAGGCGCAATTCTTGAGCTAAAACGAAGACATTTGAAGAAAACTCTTATCTGCTACTATACGCCGTATCCAGCAAAGAAGATACGGCATATCAGCGCCAGCTCATCACAAGAATACGCGTAAAAGATCAATTCCTTATTCGGCGTATCACTCTTTCACTATACGCGTATGCACAGCTCTAAATACGCGTATCCAAGCAATTTTCAAACACTAATAAATAGAGGCTTAAAAACGAGTTTCAGTGTGCAATAATCATAATCTTCTATATAGTATAAGAGCAATCTGAAGCGAATATCTTTCTCAAGCCAACAAGAGGAGCCAAGGTCGAGCACCATTCCTAATTCCATAGAAGACATCGTGTAATTCTTACTTTCTTAATCATTCGATTCTAAATTGTTTGATCACGCTTGATAATAACAATGATTGGAGGCAATCCCCTCGGGTATTAGCCAATGTTTTAATCAGATTATAATGTTTGGTTTTGTTTAATTTTCGGCTTTGCTTATTTTATCATTGATTGTTTAGATTTATGTTTATCGCCTTATACTTGGTTTATGTGCTTGTACAGCGACCTATCATTCAACTGGTCTAGTGAGAATTAACCCGTAATCTAGATACTAGGTATAGCTCTCCATGATGTGTTTATATATGCCCGGGGGGAGCCAATAGGATCACAATGACACCACTGTCTTTTGCCCTTTAATTATGAGCTTAGTTGAGCCGGCAGGTGACCCGATTATTGTTCAGCGATCATGTTCTTAATTAATTGGTAATGATTTGGGTGGTGTACTACCGGCATATAAGACAACATCAAGCAATAAGTGGGTAAAGTCCCGATGGGCTAGGGTATTAACAGGATCACCACTACTTTAATTCCCTATGATAGATTATAATTAGACTAAAGGATGCTTTATGCGGATTGCTGACGTGACAGGATTGTTCATTATCTAGGATCTTAGAAGAAAGAACTCTGCCTAAGTCTAAAATGAATATGGTAGCCTCGAAATAAGCAGCCATTGCACTATTTAAACAAATCAACATTTAATTGGATTAAACATGGTTAATATGGTTTCCTATTATTTGGCTCGTACCGCTCTTTTGTCTTGTGTATATTTGCTTTAGTGTTTATTATGCTTAGAATTGATATTTGTCACCGTAAACCTGTGCCAGTCTCTCAGGCTGAAAACCCCCATTTACCTCTAGTAAATATGTACAACATAGGTTTAACAAGTAATTAGACTAATCTAGATAGAACTAAAATACTGATAGAATATTAGGTTAACTTTCGCTCTTAGTGTTCGACACCCTACTTACCGCGAATCTACATCTTGATCGGGTACACTGCCCGTTAAAGTGTTGTCTTTAGGTTTGTCGGCTAAATATAAATGTAAAACTTGATATCATCCAAACACTACACACACGACGACACATCAGGCGTAAAGAATAGAATCCTTGTACCATTTTGGAGGATGTAGGATGAGTAAAAAGAGATGGGCAATCTTGTTAAGCCATACACCTGGTATAGGGAAAACTATATATGCTGAGAGTTTGTTAAGGTTCAGATGCTAGTTAGCGAGACTAAAAAGGTGTGGTTATCGTTAAGGGAGGAATTTATATTTTTTTTGGTATATTTTAAGTGACATAGCGATGGGGGTGTTTTGATTTTCTTTTTTGTGTCACACATCACAAATTATCTATTTCAGTGTTTAGGGTAAACATATGTTGTTTTTGTTATCTGATTATTTTAAGGGTCAACTAATGAATCTTAGATAATCATTTTCACGCTACCTGTAAGAGAACTGATTATCGAAGTGTAGTAGGAAACAAATTTGGAGGTCAACTAACTTTATGCCTAAGGGGACCACATATTTAACATAGGTATTCCTAGGAAGATTAAACTTATTATGTCTTTCAAGATTATTATAGCAATAAGAAACTAAGGCAACAAAACATTTGCATCAAGAAACAAAAGCATCAAAGTTACAGTACGCTTAGGAACTCTTAAGTAGACTCACGATTCCTAAGTGATTGGTAACCTGACACCCTAAGTCCTAATACTACAGGCCAATCATGACCCATAGAACAATCAGTTTATAGCAGCGGTATAACTGGTTACGTTCCCGATACAACGCAATTTCTTTATAAAGCATAAACCTTTAAACTTATCTTGGGTTTGATACTTTTAAATATATTCAACGAATTGAACGATGTAATCAGTCATGGATTGGTTTAGGCTGAACCTGTACACATCAAGCAATACTCAAAATTGTTAAATTGTTAGAAAATTAGGATGTGTGTGATGATCCTGGATAACTCTTTATATCATGTAATGATATTCCACTTTCCGTATAAAGTATTTCGACCCTATCAAGATGACTGGGTTGCACGAAATCTCTATCGGGATAATACAAAGAGTATATAATTTATGATGTTTACTGTGTGTTTTTGTTATGTATGGACCAAGTAAGTTCTTGAGTAAATATAACAGGAAATTAGGATGGTTATTTGCAGTTAAAGTTGGTTAAAACCGATTTTAACCAACCTTCTGACACACTAGTTACAGCGTAACAAAACCTTGTTACGGCGTAACCATGTTTATTACGGCGTAAACATATTTGTTACGGCGTAAACTTTCAAACTTCATTTTTGTCAAAAGGTTATGGCGTAACCATAACCCTAGTTATGGCGTAACAATGCCATAGCCCATTTACGGCGTAACCATCTACTTGGTTACAGCGTAAACCCTGCAAACTCAGTCCTTATAGATTACATGTTAGCTCAACAAGCGTGTACTCCACACTTTCCTAACTTGTTAAGCCAGTCGAAACATGAAACGTCTCATTGGTCTCCAGTAAATCACATTACTAAATGGCATGATGACACTAAAATCAGCCAACAAATCCCTCGCATTTGAGTGTAATCTTTTGATTTAACTAAAACATATATAAAGATATATGTATACATGTTATAACATCACAACGAAAGAAATACAAATGCATAAATGAAAATGGTCTTGCAAATTAAATCTTCACCTAGAACATTAACACATTCCAAATATTCAAAAATCGGGTGTCGTAATGATTTAACACGGCAATCTTTGAATCCTGAAGTGTAACACGCCCCGGCAAACTGGTAAGCAGCGGAATGTTGAATATCCAAGGGCGTTACTTTATAGATCAATAGCACAAGATATAAGAACGACCACTAAACGGTAGTGTTAAAAAGAACATTGGTTAACAAAAATGCTTGTTCAGTACATAGCTTTAAATGTCGATCAATTATAAGATAAAGATTTTGTTTTATAACGAAAATGTTCTCAAAGTAATACTCTCCAAATCTTTAGTAATAACTCTCCAAAGAGTGAGCCCCAATGTATCTGGCACTCGTGCCTTATTACCTGAAAAAACTAATGCTTAAAAACTCACATAAAGTTGTGAATTCATAGGTTTTATGTAAATCAATAGTAAGACAGCAGATTTCCAAGTGTATGATTAAGCAATCAGATCAACCATCATAAACAGTAAGTACATTTCCTAACTCATGACACAGGTAGCTCGACATGTAGAATGCTATAAATTTACCATTAAAGCCCGTGAATGATGTCAAACCCGCAACATCCCGAAAATCTTCCCCCCCCGACATGGGTAATATTTATACGTTTGTTGTGACCGCAACCCGCACAGTGAACACTACTTACCCATACAGGGATGTCAATCCTAAATTAGATCTATGTATAACAATTCGGCTACACAATCAAGTAATTGACAGTTCATGGATAGAGAGGGCTCAGTGGGTAGTGCGCTACGTAGGCCAAATACGTAATCATAGTATACTCAGAATGTACACTTGCATCGCTCCAGTTTTTAAACAAAGCATGTTCTTACCCCAAAGATGTAAATCATTTAAATAATTTGTAAAAACATGGCATGAACACACCATAGTAAATAGTCCCGTGAAAATGATAAATATATCCAAGTATGGCAAATAGAATCACAACCGTCAAATTCCTAAGTAAATTACTGCCATTCTTAGTCTAACAAGTTTGGCTAACAACTCAATGCATAAACTACAGATAAATGCTAGTTTATATATAACTGTTATCAACTTGTGTGGTGGTACACAATGTTTAAGTTGATTGTATTCACTTGATGGCATCTTGGGAAGATATACGATTTACACAACGTCCAGTATATGCAAAAAACGTTTTTAATAAATATTCATATATAACAACCCGTAATTTTATAGTATTTCATCAATGTAATATCTACTTATTATATAATATATCACTTTTTCACGGGGATTTTTTTTGCTTTAATCTCTTATTATGCAACATAACTTGCATAACTAAAGTTAACGAGCTCACACAACCTACCTAAGACAGCTATCTTCATAATATCAAGCAAATATCATAACATGTCCAAGTCATACAATCTCATATCCATTTTAACATATACGTTATTCATTTAAAGTTTTCACGACGAAATACCGAAAATGAGCTTAAACGATTAACGTATACGATAAACCCAATTTCATGTAAAGTACACATTCAAATAGAATGAAACAATTCATCAAAAGCACATCGTACAAGTAGTATATCCTTTATTTGAATATATTTTCCCTCCAAAATAAGGTACAAGTCCTTTAAAGCATAATGTACAAGTCATTAATGCACGACATCCAAATAAGCCAATTTACCGTCTGTTTTCCTAAGGAAACTTTACACCTCATTACAAGATACAAAGCAAGTCATGCACTTCATTTACATTCAATAATCTCCATATTACATAAGATTTCATTAATGATAACCTAGAAAACCCAAACCCGAGCAAAATACACACCCATGACCCTTTCTGAATTTTATCCATTGTAAACCTAAACATTAACTCAAATAAGTTGAAATACATAATTCTGCAACTAAAAATCACATTCCATCATCATTTCACCATTTTTACAACAATGTACAAGAATTAAACCTAGAAAACCCTAAACGAACCCTAATTTCAAACCATGACCCGTTTACCTATTTTCACCCATTTTAAACCCGAACCACCTATCAATTCTTGTTAGTAACTCTTAGAACAAGTCTTATAAACCTTAATCTATCATTACAAGTCAAATGTACACGAAATCTAAGCATAAAAACTCAAACCGTGCCCTAACCCACTTCAAATGAACCCGCCACCAGTTGTCCTCTCCAATACCCAGTTTAAACTTAACCATGCAAACCAAAGTAACTCAATAGATGCTCTTACTTCCTTCCTAAGCTACTTATAAGCATCTACTTTGAGTCCTTGGTTACAAAATTGGCCACATCTCTTTCTTTTCCTCCACTTCAGCCGCAGCACCACAAGGATGATCCACATCCTTCTCTTTGATTTCTAGCTTACATACTTACTACCTAGCCTCTCCAACTCAGTACCTAGATCCTCCACATCACACCCACCTGTCCTAAACTTGGTCATTAAGTTTCTTGGGCTCCAAGGTGAATTTCGACTATAAATAGGGACAAACACCCTTCATTCTAACATCATCCCCCGCTTCTTCTTTTATAAACCCATACTGTGTATCGACGATTCACCCCTTTGAACAATGATCCCAGAGGTTGGATAAAGTGAAAGAGAAATGAGACAGTTTATTAGAGAGAAAGAAGATAGACAAGAAGGAGTAGAAAAAAGACGAAGCAGATGATTGTGTATGTGTGTTTAATAGAGAAAAATGGAACCACACCCCACTCACACTTTACAAAGTGGAACTCCTACCACCTCCATGGAAGTTGATAAGGTAGTATTTATAGTCTCGATACCGACAGCTAAACTAACCCGACCGCGATATAAATGATAAATGTAATCCGGATAGTCACCATATTTTAGAGGGCGTATAAATCTTCCCCCAAAAGTGGACATACGAAATAATACTTACAATGTTCCTATGCATGTACAAAATACAACCAGAAAAAAAGTCTTTCCATAGCTACTTTCCAAAGCTAGAAGTTGTCTTGTGAGTCTCGTGTGGTCTTGAAACTGTTATTCCACAGCTTGGATCTTCATTGTCTTACTTGACAGTAACCAATTTGTAGATGCTTAACTGGATTAACTTCCCCCAAATCATGCACATGTCTTGAAAGCTTTCTTATATGACCTCCTTTTTGGCGAAGTTTCTGAATCGCCGTCCCCCTAAACAACGCTCCTATCATAAGCAATTCTGAAACATTAATGTACTTGAACCATATCTCTACTTGTCATCAAAGTGCACAGCGGAATTTTGTAGAAGTCAAACCACACCAACGACCACTGCTTCTTGTCATTAGGGCTTGGTGAATATTCGTTCGGGGGTGCATGCGAGAAATCATCAACAATTTTTCTCACGTATTGCAGAATACTTCATAAACCATACTAAGTAAAGTAGTCTACACTACTTCCCACCATTGGAAGTTGACAAGGTAACATCAAAGTCAATTAAGTCCCGGATGTACACATTTTCCCCCATGATGGTTGCGAACTCTCGGAAGCATCATTTGTCGTGTACGTTTCATATACTCAGAAGTGTCTTGTCGTAAGCACATATCTTGAAACAAAAGAACATTACCCCTCTTGACTTCAGAACCTTAGAGGAGATGAAGCAAGAATCAAGAAAACTTGGTATAAATCAAGTCTTATGGAATGAATGTCATCGAAGAACGTTGGAAGATTTTTCTTTAGAACTTAGTGAAGTATCTTGGACTTGGAATAGCACAAAAATACACGTGAGAAGTGCTGATTACATCTCAACCTTTAAATCTCTGGCTAACTTAACATACGCAACCTCGTATTCTGTATAAGCTATTGTTTATGATCACATGGAGAAGTAACCTTATATGTCAAAACTTGAAACTGAAGTAAAATCCCCCAAATTTGTTACTTAATCTTGCACTATTGTTGATTGAAGAACGGTGCGAAGAAAATCTCTAGAAGTGCCCTATACTCCATCCATAAGTATATGAGTACAACACCTCTTGAAATTATCCAACATCGACATCGGCTGTGACACTGAGTACTACAACGTAACTCCTTTAGTGATTATTTGTCCAGGTCTTCATCAACCAACCCCTTGACCGCGGAAAACAGAATAAGACCAAGTCTTAATCATACTTGTATTACGTTCAAGCAAGTCATCATCGACAGAAAATAGAAGAAAGTCTCCGTGATGAAAATAGAGTAGAAAAGAAAACGCCTTTGTGGAAATCCAACTTCAATTGCAAATAGAAGATACCAAATCAACTCCACGGGATCACAATGTCCATCGTAATTCGAAAATCTCTAGCCATTTGACATTTAAGATGAACCTTTTCAGGATCGTTTTGGGATTAATGTTGTTGGTTTGTGTGGTGTGTTGTTTATGGTATGAATTGTGTTTTAATGATCTGGTTCTGATTGTGGTGTTTGTATGCAATCACGTTCACTGGGTTTGTACACACGCTATGATTAAAACCGATAAATGAATTAACGGGATTTTACAAAATCAATAGAAAAAACCGTGAATGAATTGATTCGGACTCAGCGGCCAATGATTTAATTGTCTAAAAACAGATAATTTTTTGGCTAGGGTTACAGCAGATTTTTTAACTGCCTCCAAACTGAACGACCCTGCAAAATAACAGATGGGTCGTGAGCTAGAACAATAAACAAGTGTAACACAAATTCCAAAAAACTGAAAAATATCAATAAATCATAGTTAACGAGCTTTTTGGGCCTTAAGAAATCCTTAACTAGCTAAAGTTTGGTTACAGCGTGATCCGTCTCATTTTTTTCTTTGATTTGAGAGGTCACGGGCCTGAAACGGACTTACGGATCAAAAGTTATGGCCGTTTTACTAAAACCTTTTTCTTCACACAAGATTTCTATTCAAAACGCAATGAATAAAAAAATTGGGCAGAGTAACATTTAGTCAAAACGCAGTCGTGGTCTTCAAAACCCAACCTGTAATCAAAACACAGTGAACTAAAACGCAACCAATGTCAAAACGCAATGAGTCAAAAAGCAGTGAGTCAAAACGCAATGAGTCAAAACGCAACCAATGTCAAAACGCAATGAGTCAAAACGCAGTGAGTCAAAACGCAGTGAGTCAAAACGCAACCAATGTCAAAACGCAATGAGTCAAAACGCAGTGAGTCAAAACGCAATGAGTCAAAACGCAACAAGAAGGAAGTCAAAACGCAACAAGAAGAAATCAAAACGCAACATGAATTTTGCCAGAGAGTCAAAACGCAACGACGAAAAATACGACTTTTTCCACCAAAAATCGCCCAATAATCACCCTTTTTGACCTCTTAACTTGATTTCTCTTGCACAATTAGCTACCCTATGCCTAGATCTTGCTTAATAACATAAACATTCACACATCTAAGCACAAAAATTCGGGTTTGATTTTTTTATTGACTTCTTTTTTACCACGAATTTGATCTTGTTTAACCACAATAATCAGTAGATAAACAACACGGATTCCCCCTATGCTCTGGTGCCAATTGTTATCACGATTCACCCTATGAACACAAGATCCGGAGGCTTGGTAAAATGGAAAAGAAATTGAGCCATATTATTAGAGAGAAAAAGAGAGAAAAGAGAAGAGATAGAAAAAAAGAAGAAGGGGGAGTGTTTGTGTATGTGTGTGGTTTAATAGAGAGAAAGGAACCACACACACACTCACACTTTACAATGTGAACTCCTACCCCTCCATGGAAGTATGGAGGGAGTATTTATAGTCCCGATATCGACTAGCTAAACTAACCCGACCCGACTATAAATGATAAATGTAATTCCGGATTAGTCACCATATTTTAGGGCTAACAGTTCCACCACGTTAAAGCCTTACTCACAAATGAACCAGTAGTGTATTTCACCTTTTGGTCAATACTACAACCACTCATATCATGCACAGTTTTAGATTATTAATATGATAAAACTTGTGTAAAATAAGTTTTAAAAATAATCACTAAAATCAAGAGATTAAAAGCCACTAGAAATAGTCAGAAAGGAACTAGTAATTCTAAGAAGAAAAAATGTGTCTACACTCGAGAAATAACAAGAGCAGTATGATCTCGAATGTGAAAAATCGTCATACGCTTAAAAGTTTGAGAATAAAAAACTCCAAAGAGGAAGCCATAGACTTAAATAAATTTGAAGAAGATACCAAGGGCTCTCAAATGAAACTGCTAAGCAATTAAATAACCCTCAGGTGAAAAATATGGGTTTCTGGTTATAGCTCATCGAAGCATTTCATCTTAGTGCGTGAACAAAAGAAATAAAATTTGGTGAAGCTCAGAAAAAAGGAGACGTCCTCGTGATGGAGGTCCCATAAAACATCTGTGTCCCCCATATTGGTACTAGCGGCCACCCAAAATAATTACGGAACCGCGCCAGCAATAGTCAACGTTCCTCATTGCAAATTATAATAGAAGTTAAACACACATTTACGACTAGCCATTGTCAAAACCCGTATTGGATTTTCAAAGACCTAATTTTAGATTCAAAAACTCCACCATCTCTAGATAATTAATCAAATAATTATCCTCGTCCTAAGGACACCGCAAACCAAAAAAAATATTTGGTGGTCGACAAAATCAACCTCGTGCCAATCCTGCAACTTGAACAATTTCTACGACAAAAGTACATTCCAACGGGAAATGTATCTTCCATTCCCTACCTCCTAACGCAATTGCAGTCAAATGCAATGAGATGGAGTTAGCACTAACCACAATGGACCGCATGAGATATTAGAGGGACCAAATGATCTTATGAGGTATTTACCTTAAATAAATATATATGACCTTGAAGTCGACTTGGACCCGAAGAGTGGATAAATGAAAGCGAGCTCCAAACACAAGACGGGTAAACCGAAAGCTCCATCTCCAAGCTACAAGAGGCATACACCGAAGGTAACATCATTTTTGGTAGCATTCCCTGCGTAACATCAATTGCAAATGTACGATTTCATGAATGACTCTCATCAAAATAGGATCATGGAGAACATGTAGATCAACTTAAAGATTATAACTTGTAATATATGGACAAAATATATATAATACAGTCTAGTGAGGACTAACTTTCTCTTGAACATGATAGTGAACAATCACTAAGATGTAATGTCATGAATAGATCAAGGATAGCAGATGCTCTAAACATAAGACGGGTAACCGAAAGCTCTTCTCCACTTACAAGGCATACAATGGAGGTAATGTCATTTTTGGTAGTAATCTTCGCGGTAACATCATTGGCAAAGGTACGATTTCTAATGACTCTCTCAAAATAGATAATGTAGAACATGTTGATAACTTAGGATTTAACTTGCTAAGTATATGACAAATATGTGATAATAAGTGTAAAGTAACTTTCTCTGAACATGATAGTGAAATCACTAAGGACGGTAGAGTCATAGGTAGAGGTATTAGGAAGAAAGGCTTATATGTGATGAAATTAGGAAATAAGCCAAAAGATCAAATTTGTATAACAACGATTGATGAAAATTCCACATTGTGGCATAGGAGATTAGGTCACGCAAACATGCGTCTCATCCAATCATTGGCTTTTAAGGAATTAGTTAGAAACCTTCCTAAGCTTAAGTTTGATCAACATTTTTGTGATGCTTGCAAAATGGGAAAACAAGCTCACGCTAGTCACAAAGCTAAGAATATAGTCTCAACGACTAGATGCTTAGAACTTCTTCATATGGATCTCTTCGGTCCACCCTAGTCATAGTAGATGATTACTCTAGGCATACTTGGACTAGATTCCTTAAGGATAAAACCAAAGCTTTCGATCAATTTGAAATATTTAGTAAGAAAATTCAAAACCAATTAGGTTGTTCAATAGTGTCAATAAGAATCGACCAAGGTAGAGAATTTGATAATGAGGTGCAATTTGGAGAGTTTTGTAATGCCAATGGTATTACACATAACTTCTCGGCTCCACGCACTCCTCAATCAAATGGCGTGAGCTTAGGAAACCTACTCTTGACTATTTTTGAGTGTTTAGAAGCAAGTGCTTCATTTTAAACACCAAAGACTACCTTACCAAGTTTGACCCAAAGTCATACGAAGGTGTCTTTTTAGGTTACTCCCAAAATAGTAAAGCCTATATTATCCTTAATAAACACACTAGGAAAATCGAAGAATCACTCAACGTGACATTCGATGAAACTCCTCCACCATCTAAGACATCACCCTTGGTGGATGATGACTTAGACGAAAAAGAAGCAATTAAGGTTACAGAAAAGAAAAACTTAGAAAAAGACATTGAGGATGAAACTTTAGAGATTGATGAAATAGTCAATATTAAGGAATCTAGGAACCATCCATTGGAAAATGTCCTAGGAAACCTTAACCAAAGAACCCTTAGGTCACAAGCCCAAAACCAAAGTAACTTCTTTTGTTTTATATCAGCTATAGAACCTAAGAACGTGAATGAAGCTTTAGCGGATGATAGTTGGATAGTCGCCATGCAAGAAGAATTAAATCAATTCATTGCTAACGACGTTTGGGAGTTAGTTCCTCAACCTAGGAATATGACAATCATAGGAACTAAGTGGGTGCTTAGAAATAAGTTAGACGAGAATGGTATTGTTTCTCGAAATAAGGCTAGGTTAGTTGCTCAAGGCTATAATCAACAAGATGGCATCGATTATGATGAAACTTATGCCCCAGTTGCTAGACTTGAGTCAATTAAGATAATATTAGCTTATGCTTGTGCTTTAGATTTTAAACTATTCTAAATGGATGTAAAAAGTGCGTTCCTGAATGGTTTGATCAATGAGGAGGTATACGTGGCACAACCTTCAGGATTCATTGATTTCAAGAAACCGGATCATGTTTATAAATTAAAGAAAGATTTATATGGTCTTAAACAAGCACCCAAAGCTTGGTATGATAGATTAAAAGCTTTCCTTATTAAACATGAATATAAAATGGGAATGGTAGATAACACACTTTTTACTAATAAGAAAAGTTCAAATCTCATCATCGTTCAAATATATGTCGATGACATTATATTCAGCTCGACTTGTCAAGACATGTGTGATGAATTTGCCAAAATCATGCATGACGAGTTCAAGATGAGAATGATGAGTGAACTTAATTTCTTCCTTGGATTACAAATAAAACAGTGGAATGATAATTGGGTCAGCTGGGTATTTTTGGTTATTTTGGGTCTGATTAAAAAATCAGCTGGTTTGATAAGGATATGCAAAGGTCTGATAAAATGGTCAAGATGAGTAAGCGACCGCTGATGGGTTTGGTTGGTGAAAAACATGGGAGCTGAGTGAAAGATTAGCTGAGCTTAAGAAAGCCTCTGAAAACAAAAATGCCATATTTACTGCTTCGGGCTGAGCCTGATAAGGGCTAACTGAGTGGCGTTTTTTAGACACCTTGAAGCGGTTAAGCGTATCTTCCGATACATTAAAGGCTCTACGCACTTAGGATTATGGTATCCTAAGGGGACTGGCATAGAAATAGTAGTATATGCCGACTCTGATCAAGCGGGAGATTATGTGAAACGAAAGAGAACTAGCGGTATTTGTACGTTCGTGGGATGTTGTTTGACATCTTGGTTCTCGAAGAAACAAACCGCTCTTTCTATATCCACTACCGAAGCCGAATACGTAAGCGCCGGAAAGGCATGTCAACAAGCACTATGGATGAAGCAAGCTCTTATCGACTACGACGTTCGACTCGAACACGTCCCAATTATATGCGACAATAAAGGCGCAATTGACCTTAGTAAAAACCCGGTGCAACATTCTCGAACAAAAAATATCAAAATTCGTCGCCACTTTCTTCGTGATAATGTCCAGAAAGGACATATCTCAATCGAAAAAGTGTCGTCCATCGACAACATCGTCGACATTCTTACGAAACCCCTTAAACGTGAATCGTTTAACTATCTACGTCTTGGTTTAGGAATGATGGAACACATTCCATAAATCGTATTAGTTCGCTTCTCTTTCTTCTGTCTCAATTCTAGTCCGCGTTCCATTCCGCATCGTGACAATTTAACTACTTCATCTGAAGCTAATTAGATATTTTTAATTCGCGAAATACAAATTAATTAGTCACTCTTCCTAGTAAATTCGTGTCAAAATTTAACAGTCTAGAAATTTCATAATACAGGCGACCCCCATATCTCAGGCGGCCCCCAACCCATTTCCAACGGCCCACAATCGATATGGGACCGCCAATAGCATACATCAAAATTTATATTTAGTCAAAATTTCTTCAAAACTCAAAAACAAACACTCCCTCTCCCTGCTGCAGCAACGAACACGACCAAAAACAACCCAAAACTAAAAATCAACCATTAAAACACTAATTGAAGATAAAATCAACACATATAATCATTCCTAACATCATCAACATCATCAATTATAAGTTATTTCATCTATTTTCTTTCAATTTGAGTCTAGGGTTCATGATGAACACAAAAAATGAAATTGGGGATTTTTTGTTTTTCATTCAAATTTGTACAATTAGGACTACTAGGATACAATATATAACTAATATGCTTCCTTTAGACATAAGATTTGCATACACTAGTGAGTTTGCGAAAAGTTAATTTCGAACCAAAACCCCAATTATATTTTCAAATCACTCATGTTAGGAACATAATAAAACTGTTGTTGTGCATTGTTAATACAACTTAAAAATGTTTTTAAACATATACATAATGATCTCATGAACAAAGGTCGAGATACATAATTCATATGTATCTATCGACATGTCTGGATGAGCAAAATCAAATTAAGGAGCGTTAATATTTAACTCATGAGGATTTATTATATTAGTCGAGTTAATCGTTACTCCACATTTGTCACATTTAGGCACACACTAGGAATATTGTGAGTAAAACGTTACAAGTACAAAACTATAAAACATTACCATAATACTTTTTGTTCTAGGTGACAATGCCTCGAATCACCGGATTAGATCACCGAAAGACCCGTAACTACATCCTACTCATATCAAATGAATTCAATCAACCATTAAGAAACACCATTGCAAGCCTTGAAAACGGTACTTTCATGAGGGTAGGGTTGTGAGTCAAAATTTTAAAAACATGAGTCATATTCATGCTAAGTTTGGATTAATTAGTTTTGATTGTTCGTTGAACATAAACGAACAAATTGTTCCTTGTTTTGTTCTCGAGTTTTATAGTCAACTCATGTTTAACTATAACTCTAAGGGTCATTTGTAGTCAATTTTTTCATAAAAAATAGATCAATCCTCTCTATCACACTCTAGGAATTCGTAAATCTTGAAAATCCCTTTCAAAGGTCAAGTGTCACAAACCGACTTGTGGTCACTCGACTACTTGTCAATAAGTGCTCCTAGTAAAGGTCGTTACAAAACCACTCCTCCTTCTCTAAATGTCATCAAGTCTCTTATTCAAGTCCCTCAACAAGGTCAAGTCACTCGTACCAAAAATAAGTAAACCATTGTCGTAGATCAAAATGAAATTTAACCCGGAAAATTCAAACTCATATGAAACCATGGGTTGATATCATTCATGAAAACGCCATTTGTCTAGGAGGTCATAAGGATCATGTCTTTGCGTGTCTTTGTCATATGCTTTATTGCATTAAAACCTCCACTCCATACAATCTAGCATTTTTCATTCTCAAAAGAATGGAAAAGACTCGAAACAAACCTAAGAAACTCTTACCTTATGGAATGCTTCTAACTAAATTGTTCAAACATGTTATGTCTGTCTCTCATGGTTAGCAATTGACATTATCACTCACATGATCGATTCATGCATCCCCTCGCCTTATTATGAGCGAAAGACGCAATCGGATCATGGCAAGAAAGACCTCGTGACTCAAATGATAGCTCCTCTTCCACTACTCTAAATCATCCATCCTCTTCTCGTCCGTTGGATGACAACATTGATGAAAATGATAAAGAATTGTTTCATTCTAAATCTTCTTCTCCCTCTCAAAATGTCTCTTCCTCGTCAAATGATATTTCTAAAGTCCGTCAAAACCCTACTCATGAAAGTCAATACTTAAACACTTACCTCTCCGAAACTATAAA
Source organism: Tanacetum coccineum (assembly GCA_026074375.1). Taxonomy (NCBI): domain Eukaryota; kingdom Viridiplantae; phylum Streptophyta; class Magnoliopsida; order Asterales; family Asteraceae; genus Tanacetum; species Tanacetum coccineum. The sequence goes on from BQNB010008858.1 coordinate 38,204, forward strand.
CCTTCAAACTCAACAACGAGATGATCACCGGAAGGTAAGATCAAGGACAAGCTCTCAAGGAATGATAAGTGGGAAACGGAAGTAAACCTATTTTTCATAACTATTAAAGTTCTTATTATTATCTATATAATCTAGTACTTATGCTTTATATTGTTACTATATCTTGAATAATGATTACAAGTGATCTTGGATGATCTTTTCAATGTTATCATCTATCATCTTATCTATTGAAATACTTCCTAAGAGATTTTGACATGCGTATAATATTACTATATTCTAAATGAATTGTATCTTAGTGTAGGACCCTATATTATTGCTTAAATTGATTGATTCTTAAATTTGGAAGATGCTAAAATCAGTGGACAGAATAAAGAAAAAAAACTGGAAATTTTTTCGTTCTTACCAATGAAACGGCCCATAAACATCAGGCGGCCCCCCAATATATCTAGGACCGCTAACAGGGGGAACGAAATTTTTAAGTTTGCCTTTTTTTCTGTATCTTTGACCTTCCTATACATAGCCTCATGCTGGCATTTCCCTGATTAGCCAAACCACTCGTTGCACCTTTTTGTCACTCACACCATGATTTACCACTCTCTATTTTTACTTCCATTATTTAACTCATCCTTCCCTCTTCATTCACCATCACCAACTTCTTATCATTATCATCCTCATTCTCACCACTAATGTCTTGCTCAAACCACCATCCAAACTTCTCTAGAAAACAAAAAATGTCGGTAAGACAAGTATAGAAACGCAAGACATCCACTCTAAAATCATCACCTTCTTCCCAAAAAGACTCACCTCCACTTCCTCTAAGAGTCCATTTTCAATCTCCTTTACCACCATCATACAATCCACTAAGAGATCTAATGATCAACCAACTTCACAACATCTCCACCATCCTTGATTCACACACTAACCCATCCAATGCCTACATTCATGTACCACCTTCACCACCACCGCAACCAATTCATCCTCCTTCTCATGCTCAAGTTGAATTTCACTCAAGTTTTTGTCATTGTTGCAAGTATTCTAGACACCAATTCCACTCCTTGAGAAATGAAATCAACTTCATTCAATTTCTTCTCACCCGTCTCAATACCCTCAAACTCGTACACCCTCCTAAGACCAGGTGTCACCACCACCATCATTTTCCCTCTTTAATTAATCATTCTCATATGATTAATCTACCTAAATAATCGACCATCCATCTTTTGATTACGGCATCTTCTACAATTCAAGAATCCACTAGTGTAGCTCTATGCCTTAATATGTCTTTATTTTATGCTTATCTACTTTATCTTGTAATGATTCATACAATTATAGTATGAATTTGTCTTATCTCGTATTTAGCTTCAATTGAAATCAATGCTTCTTGTATGAGCTTATTAAGTAATGAATGAAGCCACTTTATGTTTTGTTGCATAAATTGCTATAATTGCTACTTGTTGAAAATTTTGTCTTGCACTTGTATGGGGGGGGGGGGGGGGGGGGGGCGGGGGCATATAGGGGGGGGGGGGGGTGGGGGGAATCTAACTGTTTTTGTACAACAATTTTTGTAGATCGATCCCTTGGTGCCCTCAAATGAGGGGGAGCATACATCAAAGGGGAGTCTTGATATCGTCGACTTATTTCTCTCTTCAACAATTCGACGATCATCCTTTTTTAATTCGACAAAAAGGGGAGAAATGGAATGAAAACTCATTAATAATTTGAAACCTTTAATTTTATACAAAATGAGTTTATATTTTGTCATCATCAAAAAGGGAGAGATTGTTAATAAAAAAGTTATTTATATTTTTCGACCTCTCAATGTTTTGATACTAACAAAATGTAAAAATGTTTACGAAAAAAATAAACATTTATAAATTATTAATTGTAAAATTCCATTTCTAACATTAGTAATCACTTAAGGTATGAACAAACAAATCATTATACAAAAGTATTTCACAAAAATAATTATACAAAACATTTTTACAAAAAGTATTTCACAAAAATAATTATACAAAATATTTTCTAATTAAAAGAAAAGTTTTATTAAAGACTTGAATTTGAAACTCAAATTTTCCCCCCAAAATGGAAGGTTCCATAACAGATACAACATTCCCCATAAAAAGACAAAAACAGGAGCGTAGTCTAGTGGGCAGCCCTCTTATAGGCCTGGCGGCCCCCAGATATACTGGGTTCGCCGGGACCGCCCCCAGTGACCGTTAGGTTTTCCTGCCTATAAATATTGCTTCATTCCCAGCAGAAAATCAGACCTCTTTGCACGAAATTTTCAGATAACTTTCTCTCTTTAAATATATTCTTTCTCTCTCTAAATCTCTTGATCACTAACATTCTTAGATCTTGTTTTAAGTGATCTAAGCTATTCTTCTCATCTCTCATCTCAATCAAGTGCAAGAAGAAGAACATTCGTAATATCGCCAAGAAACGAATTGTTATTTAGTGATCTCTCATCTCTTCTTCTAAATATCAAATCTCTATGGTAATTCTTTTGTAATTGTGTGATTCGGATTGTGTGTATATCCGATAGTGTAGATCTTGTGAGAGTATAGTGATTGTGAAGTGGTAGATTGGTTCTAGCTAAGATTAAAGGGGGGAAAAACCCACCCCTCGCCATTTTAGCTTAGTGTCGGAAAATAATGTAAGCGACTTGTAAACAGTTTTCTCCGCCGATGAGAGTGACTTGTTGACATAGTGAAATCTCGAGTAGGATACTCGAGGAGTGGAGTAGGGCGAAGAAGAACTTTGTAGCCGAACCACTATAAATCTTGGTGTCTTGGTTTGATTGATCCGACTCCTCATCTCTTTAAAATTTGTTTTGATCTGTTAACTATATGGCATTAGTTTAAGATATTTACTTTGTTCATTATATATTGTTTGATTGGGTTTGAACATACTACTTGCGAATCAAATATATTAAAAAGCAAACTTTTAAAACGCAAAACGAACCTGTAAACTATTCAACCCCCCCCCCTTCTAGTTTTCATATTTTTTTACAATACGAATGCCAAAGCATTATGCTATTTAATATATAATTATAATTATACCTTTATTATTAAAGGGCATGATTCTGCCATAAATGCATTGGCCCAACCCGTGTTTTTAATGTCCCAGGTTTTTTGAGTTTGGTTGGATCTCATTAGTTTCCATGGGTTATACCATTTAATGCAGCCCCACTCTTTCTCCCTCCCACCGTTGCTGACTCACCTACAATTCCAAATACGTGTCTTGCTTCCCTATATCATTCTCATCTTCAATAGATACATATATAAAAAAATAGGTCGTTTCTCAATTTTCTATAATTCTTCTCCTCAAAACAACCGAAAAAACACACACATAACACATCAATTTAAAAGGTATAATTGAAGGATGATCAAGTACTAAGTATGTTTAAAATTTTGGGGTTACTTGCATGTGTTTGATCAATGCTTTGGTTGATAGTTTGCATCTGATGATATGTAAGTTTTTTTTACTGTTTAGTTTTATTTAGTTCATTGTTTGTTTGATTTATTTGTTTTTAATTGTTTTTTAGGGTTCATGATGAAAATTAGGGTTATGTTTTAATTTAGGGTTTTTGTTGATTTTGTGTTTTCTCATAAATTTTAGGGCTTTATAAGATTACCTGATTATTTTTTTTGTTTTCTTAGGGTGTATTTGGATTGGCTTAAGTGATCTTTTCCCTTTATTAAGGGGGATTAGATAAATCAGATTAAGGAGAGGGACTAACAACGAAAAAATCTAACCAGATTTAATACTTTTACGGAGAAGCTAATTGATGAAAGGAGAGAACGGAATTTGACAGGGGCAGGGAAGCTTTGTTGGAAGAGGGACCAGAGTGAGTTCTTTAAAAATAGAACCTGAGTTTTGCTCTTTGATGTTTTATCTATTATTTGCTCTTTGAGGAGTGTTTGGCTCTGGCTTTTGCAACAGTTTTCTACAGCAGTTGTATGTTATGATATAAACTCATTTTTCTTTAATCCTGTATGACAGCTTTCGAGACTATTGGTTGCATTTATTTATTACACACTCATTTTTAAAACCATCTGGTAACACCAAACAAAGTTTACCAACTTTATCTCTACCAAATGCTCTAAGATTCCCTATCTGGTCATGCTTCAAAAGTAAACTAAGGTTTCAAATTGGTCGTCAACTACTTCAGATGTGATAAACTAAAAAGGTGTTTGCTTATATAGCAAACATGATCTGTGTTAAGTTAATTTTGATTATATGGGTAAGCAAATAAAATGAGCCTGTATACTAGAATCAGTTTCTTGCAGCCCTTCTTAAGCTTATTATTTGAACCTTTAATAATCATAATTAGTTTCAACATACCCAGAAGTAAATACCAAACACCTCATAAACATGCATATAGAAAATTTAGGACATTGATGTGCTATATTCGCTATAGAGTCACAAAGTCTGACTTCTTTGAAAAATTCAAGAGCTTGATAGGAGAGGAACTGGGTGAACTCAAGGCCACCTCCAAGGAGGGAGGACTCTTATTTTGGAGGACCAAAGGAAGGCGGTCGTGGTGGTGGTAAAAGCCTCGACAACAGAATATGAAACTAGCAAACCTATTAGAAATGAACTTGATAAGTTGGGGATTAAAGCTGATATGGATGCTTTGTACCAAAGGTGAAAATTTTGACCCAATTACTTAATAATTGGGCGATTTTGGTTTTAATGGAACAAAATGAGTCAAATATGTTGAAATTAAACTATGGCCTATTTTAAGTTCTCACTGAACTAACTATATGGTTTATATATAAGCTTATAATGCTCTATTCACATTCTATGCCAGGGGTATGGTCATTTCCATGATATAGCAACCAAAGGGTTTATCGACTTAGCTAATAAAGACGCTGATATCACTAAGGAACGTCGAGTAAGTTCGTTTTTCTTTTTTTTCCTCATATAGATTTACTGACAATAGCGATAGGTATGTTTTCTGAAATCGGCTCCATATTGATCTGTTATCCGACCCGCCTGAACTGCTCATTTCCCACCTCTAATGAATTATTAATGTTAACCTATCATTAGTGGGTTTAAATGCATCATTGTCTTCATCATTGCAAGAAAGTTTCGAAATTAATAATGCAGTATCGTTTTCGTGCATAATGACATCATAGACGTAGGTTGCTATTCTTTCAAAGATCTTTGTACATGGACAAACGATGGTATAGTTCTAGCAGCGAGAGAAACAGACGAGACACATTATCTTCATAAGTCTAATGTATTAGAAAGACCAAAAGTAATATATAATGAGAATACGGGTCCTTTTGACTACATCAAAAGCTTTAGACCACACGGGTTCGATAGTAGACACATGACCATCATTAAAGACACTGGTGGTATGTCTTATCTTATACACTCTTAGGAAGATAACAATGAGCTCTATATTGGGACCCTCACTCAAGATTACCTCGATGTGATAAATGTCATGAGACCAAGTTGAAATAAGTTTTTTTTTCTGAGACCAAGTTGAAATAAGTTTTTGTTTGCCAAGGCGTTGTCACAGCTTTTAGTAAGGCATAACATGTCTGATGTTTTGATTTTTTTTTGCAGTCAAGCAAGCTTGGTGGTATCGAGTAGATAGCGACACATTGACAAGGGAGGATGCCGAGCTTAGGTTCTTTGACTGCTTTTTGCAGGCAAGCAACCTTGGTGGCATCGAGTAGAAAGCAATTGTGAAAGATCTGAAGTTGCAACATCAACATAAATATGTGAGGAAACCGTTAGTTTTTTCCTTTACTATATTGTTTCGTACAAGACGAAGTGCACAATAAAAATATTTTATTTGAAACTTTTGTAGGATGAACTACATAAAACTTGGTTGTGCAAAAGGTGTGAAACCATGAGTGCCAGGTTGAGGTTAGCACTTTACTCTCGAAAACATATCTTTTTTCAAAGCTACAAACACAAATTAATAAGTTAGAATTGAATCAGTTCATATTGTTTTATTCAGAGTATTGGAGCATATTCTCATGCTCGAGACTTACATGCAGGTATTAGTTCTAGCACTTCATAAGATAATGTAACTACGATGATTGCTCTCACCTTTTTTTCTTATACCGGATACAATATTTCTAAAAACCACGAGCAAGTGCAACATTAGTGACGCTGATCATGTATGGGTTATTTACATGTGAATTCGTAAGTAGAAAGATTGGCAAACACCAAGTCTTATGTTCGGATATTACTGTAATAAAACACTCTCTAGCAAAATAATTTAGAGACTCAAACCACTGGTCACATTCCTACAAGTTGCAAGCAAAATGCAACATGATTAGGTTTCATAAGTAGACCAATAAGGTAAACACCTTATCATGTGGGCTGGATGAATCAAGCTGGGTAACGGGTAAAAATAGGTGACTGTTTGTATGTGTGGGTTAAACTAAATCTTATTTCGTCAGCATACAAGCAAGTGTAGATTTATATTGAAATGGATGTTAATGTGAAGATGATTATTGTTTATCAAGTCTCCAATCCTCTCTTGGGCATAGTGGGTTAAGCATCGCAGCAACTCACAACCTATCAATGCAATACAACAAGCACCGATTGACATATTAATTTAAGAGAATGAAGTGCTGAATCGAGAGTTGGCACTTATCTGAATCATTAAACTTTGAGCGCGAGGTATAAGGGCATGATGCTTGGCATTGGTGATGTATGTCTATTTTTCAACTGTTAATCATGGTCTAGAACCTCTTGATTGTTTATGTTTTTTCTATTAAAAAACCGACTCGGTTGATTTTATGACTTAACTTTTTTTGAGTTTATCAGATTTCAGTTGTACTTCATTGCTTACGAGACAAGTTCCTGAAATGCAACGATTCATTTGTATGATCATGCTTATGCGTCTCTGATTTATATTTTAGCAAATGCATCTGTTCTCGGTTTAGATGATTCGTACAAGCCCGCGCTCCGCAGCAGAGCGCGAACCTAGTATATATTAAAGAGCAGAATTGCTCAACCAATCATATTGTCACATTTTTAATATTAAAAAATAAAAAACTCATCACTTTTCATGTGATTTTAAACATTAAAAAAGATTTAATATTTAAAAAAAAGGGTTCAACAGGTTTACCATTACCAATGTAAAAAAAACGAAAAACGAAAATTTACACAATACACCCTCAAAATTTACAAAAAGTTACTAAAACAACCTTAAACTTTTACATATTTACGACTTTTTTATATAGCAAACTTCATTTATTAGATTTGGAAGTATATCTATCGATTCATTCGTAAAAAATATGTCATTGAAAAGATTATTGAATTGCGAACAAAACGAGCCCAATATTGCAATGCTTCTGACATACCTACGATTTTATAAAAAATGTTGAAGTTTACTATATATTTTTAAGAAACTTATCCATATAGTCCCTGAGATTATCGGTTCGTTGCGAGTTTAGTCCTAACGACCGAGAAATACTGCTTGGGGTTACCGGTCCGTAATGATTCGCACGCGCTCCTCAGCGACGCGCGGGTTACGAACCTCATTATGAAATTTATTTAAGTTAAATTGTGTATTGTTTATTTATATAAATGAAAAAAATAGCCCACGACACCGCATTTTGTAGTGCCGAGGGGTATTTTTGATGTCATTTGAAAACTTGTTCTCATGTAGAAAGTGGTGAACGTGACACCACTTTTTCTACAACTTAAAGTCTCTACCCGACGCTCTAAAGCTCAAATAAAGATGATAGATATATGGGTCTTAATATGGGTCTTAATTGAGGTGGTTACTAAATTAAGTGAGTAAGTATATGAGTCTTAATTAGCCTCTTAAAAAGAAGAGAGTAGCTTTAATACTTCTCCTGATTAAAAGGCATTAAGATTTTGGGTCCATTTTTCTTAACCAAAAGAAGAAAAGAAACACCCATCACACACTAAGGAGGTGTTTGTTTGAGGGATATGGAATGAGCGGAATAAGTTTGATTGCTAATTTTTATGTTTGGTTAACATGAGTGGTCCCACATAATGGAATTCAAACCCTCAAATAAGGGTCAACTCCATACCACTCTAGTTATGTGGGTATACTTAATCTCATACCACATCTAAATTAAATCCACACCCATAGGGGTGGCAATCCGGGTCGGGTTCGGGTTAACAGGTTGGCGGGTCAGAAAATCTCAACCCGAACCTGACCCGTTTAAATAATTAGGTCAGTTATGTCAACCCTAACATGTTTCTACATAACCCGAACCTGACCTATTTAACCCAAATATACTTTGGTTGGCTGGTTAAATAGGTTACACGGGTTGAATAGGTTAAATGAGTTTTAAGTTGACCCATTTAACCTATTTTATATACAAAAGTTAGCACATTATACGGGTTAAATACGTTAAACAGGTTTGCGGGTCAACCTGTTTAACCTATTTAACTAATTTAACCCGTGTAATAAAGTATAAATATTTTTTAATTTAGAAAAAAAATCTTAAACGGGTTATGCGGTCGACCGTTTATTTATTCTAACCTGAACCTGACCTGTTTAATAAACGGGTTAGATGGGTCGACCCAAACCTGACCCGAATCTATTTAGACTCAACCCAAACATGTTAGTTTTCGTGTCGATTTCAAGTCGGGTTTCGTGTCAGGTCTGAAATTGCCACCCTTACACGCCCGTAGTCATTACAAATAGCAATCCAAACGGGCCCTTACAAAAAAGTCAAGGCGTTAATAAAAGTAGTCCAATTAAATTGAACAAGCAAAGATATCGCCGCGTTGGCGCGGCGATTAATTTTTCGCGCGTTTTCGCGTTGCGTTAATTTTTTTTTTTTTTTATTATATTATTTTGTTTTTTTCGCGCAGTTTTTTATGTTTAATAGTGTAAGTTTATATTTCTGGGCGCGATACTGCGGGGCGTTAATTTTTCGCGCGTTGTTGCGTGTCATTAATTCTTTTTTTTCCCTTTAATTTTGTGTGAGTTTATTTTGTCGGTCTCATATTTAATAGTGCGGGTTTACTTTTTCAGTATCGCGTTTAGTAGTTTTTTTATGGTCTTACGCGTTGTTGCGTGACGTTAAAATTTTATTTTTTTTATTACTTTTTTATTTTTTATCTTTTTTGCGATTTTTTTTTTGTCTCATGGTGTAAAATGACACTGTTTAAGTCAATTAGAAATGTTACCAGCGGGTATTTTTATTCTGAATGCGTCGATAACTTTTGTAACATTTGTTTCCGTCCCTATTTTGACCAACAATTAAAAAAAAAAAAAAAACTAATCTGCCAGTGCCCAAATTTTTTGGGCTTCTTTTTGGGCCAGCATTGTAGCACTGTAGCTACAGTGCTTAAAATGAACAGTACATGTGCAAAAGTCAACGGATCTCGAATGATACTCCCCTCGTCTCAAAATTATTGTCTCCTATTGACTTTTCAAGTCTTTTTCTTCCAACTTTGACCTTAAATATTTTTATGTGTGTTATATAATACTCGATGAAAAATCATAACTATGAAAATACATTTAAAAACGAATCTATTCGTATATTTTACATCAAGTATTATATAACACAAGCAAAAATATTTACGATCAAAGTCGGAAGAAAAAGACTTAAAAAGTCAATAGGGGACAATAATTTTGGGACGGAGGGAGTAATAATATATATAATATATATCATGTTCATTGTAATTCAAACTTCATTTAATAAACTCAAGAAAACATAGTCAAATTAAAAAGCATAGTCGAGTAACTATTTTTGTGAGGAAAAGAAAAAAGAAAAAAAAAGCATGATAATATTTCCACATACCGAAATATACCTAAAACTCACTTTAGTTTTCAACCCATTTTCTTCTCTAAACACTGCTGCTCCTTCTTCTTGCTCCCACCGCAACAACAATCTCAGGTTCCAATTCCCCTTCTCTCAATTTCCATACAAATTTACATTTCATCTTCAATATCTGTAAGTAAATATTTTTTCAAATTTGTACACATATCTAGTATTCTTAGAACCACTAACCCATTAATTTAATCTCATCAAGTTCATAACTTTTATATTTATTTCACTACATTTAATTATACTACATTATACCCATATCTTATTTTTCCTTAAATTTATAAAAAAAAAATGTTATTTAGGTAATTTCTTTTAGGGATGATTAAAAAAGCCCAAATTGAGGGTTCAAAACCCGTGGATTAGTCGGCTAAAAGGTTGGAAACCATGGTTACCAAAAAAAACTTAAATGCCAACATGAGTAATTTTTTCAAATTTAATCAAGTTTATTGCTTTTAAGTTTTAGTTCACTGTAATTAAGTATACTACATTATATCCATGTCTTACTTTTTTTGGTTTTGTATAAAAACAGGGAATTTAAGGTTTTTCTGTATTCAGGAATATTAAGAAAAAGGGTAAATGGCAACATGTGTAACCCCATCATTGATTCCGTTAGAAATGCGCTATTCGATAAGGGATTCGGGTTTTTCTAGAGGGAAAAAGAGTAATTTAAGGATGATTACTTTTAGTACTAAAGTTAGGTGCATGGCTGCAAATTCGCATAAGGATCAGTTCTTAAATTTGCATCCGGAGGTGACAATGTTAAAAGGCGAAGGAAATGGAAATGGGAATGTGACAGAGATTTTGAGGGATGAGGGGTTGGGTGGTGGGTATAATGAGGCAAAGATTAAGGTTATTGGTGTTGGTGGTGGTGGGTCGAATGCGGTTAATAGAATGATTGAGAGTGAAATGAAGGGTGTTGAGTTTTGGATTGTGAATACGGATGTGCAAGCTTTAAAAATGTCGCCGGTTTTCCAGGAACAAAGGTTGCAAATTGGGCAAGAGTTGACTCGGGGGCTTGGGGCTGGTGGGAATCCGGATGTTGGTAAAGAATGCTGCTAAAGAAAGTAGGGAGTCTATTGAAGAGGCGGTTTATGGATCGGATATGGTTTTTGTCACTGTAAGTATTTCTTTTATCTTTTTTTTTGTTATGTATTTAGATGCGCATTGCTGAAAAATTTGAGATATATGCAACACCTTAAAGAATTGGATTATGAAAGTGTGTAATTTATTTTTGAACATGAGCAATATAGTTTCACATTTGCACCCTATTGGTCATTCATTGTACATATCTTTATACGAATCACTAAAAGATGATTTTGTGCTTCGTTTTGGTGATCGGACATCTAATAACTTGATAATTAATTTACTAAATAAGATTGTTGAAATGTTGACTCACATGTCATTTTAGTAGTTGTAGTCAATGATTTTACTTGGTCAACGGTTAATAGGTTACCAGATAAGCAACATCGATTACAAAGCCATCTTATTATGGCTCATATGTTAAAAAAATTACAATTACTAATATGGTGCAATAGGGAAATTAAATTGGTATTTATGGCGAAAGCCCTGATAACATCTATACAAACTATACAAGGTGCAACCTTATATTATTGCTTCTATAGACACGAGATGGCTAAAACACGCATTCAGAGTGTAATGGATGGGTATCCCCAGTTCACGCGATCTGTATGAAAGTGGAATGAAAACAATTTAATTCCTAAAATTGTTGGGGAATTTAAATTTTGGAGATGTAAGATGAAGTATATATGTTTATTAAGTAAAAACCAGTAGGTATGTATTATGTAGTAACTTGACAATGTCTAAGTGTATACAACAACAATACCCAATCCCGTCTGAGCGGAGTATGGGGGAGGTGAAGTGTAGCCGGATCATACCCCTACCCTAAGGTAAACCCGAGAGTAGGGAGACTGCTTCCGTGAAGACCTCCGACAAGTGAATATCTGAGGGTGAATGTGTTCTAATATGTGGATGTGTGATTGTGTACAGTTGCATGACTAGAAAAACTATGAAAGTATATAAGCATGTAAGCATATAAAGCATAGTAAGCATACAAGTCGAACGACAAATACCATCATAAAAACTTGGAAATCTAGAGGCATATAAGCATACAACGCAGGGAAGCGTAGCATATAATATAATGAGCGCATATAGGGGGAAGATGGATACATGCATATGGGCATAAACGCATACGAGCATGGGGGACATAAAAGCATAAACACTTGCAGAGAAAATGGACCTATGATAAAATATTATTCAATGTCCTAAGGGTGCAGATATACCTATGAGTAAAGGAAAATATATACACAAGATGCCACTAAAAATCGCCTAAAAACTCTGAAGCGAGCTAGCTATGGGCATAAATGCATACGAGCATGGGGGACATATAAGCATAAACACTTGCAGAGAAAATGGGCCGGTGATAAAATATAATTCAATGTCCTAAGGGTGCAGATATACCTATGAGTAAAGGAAAATATATACACAAGATGCCACTAAAAATCGCCTAAAAACTCTTAAACGAGCTAGCTATTGGTTAATTGCTAATTTTTGCTTAACTTTAGATAAGTGAAAATATATACACGAGACCTCCAACGAGTGAAAATATACAATCAATGTCTAAGTGTATAATTGCTAATTTTTGCATCAACTTGTGTCTCATACCCTTCCTTTATGGTTAATGTGGGGATTGGAGTTTCAGGCGATAATTGTGACTTAAAGGTTCAATATCAGCTATGAGTGTTTGGCGAAAAGTGATTATGACATAATTTTGTTACCTGGGGTCAAAATAATAATATATGAATAGCTGCAAAATTAGCGAAACTGTCCGTAACTGTAGATATAGCTGATTATCGTATTCAGAAAAATCTTTTTGAAAACACACCTCCAAAAAAGGTCTTAGGTTCTTATGGCCACTTTTCTCTGTGTAGAGTGTAGACTAGATTACCATCATCCCCATCTGAATCTAAGATTGATCTGTCCATTTTTTGAGCGGCAAACACTCACACCTATCTCTCAGTTGTGACTTGAACCCACAGCAGCAAAGGCCCATTATTGATCTGACTCTTAGTTTGTTCATTTAAACTGAATATCATGACTTGAAATCGCAGTAACTACTAACTAGTAATTGGCTAAATGTAATTATGATTTTTTCCCAGATGTCTTTGGATCAAAATAGATACATCAAAGAAGCATGCAACAAGTTGTTGTAAGAAAGCTGATCAGTGTTTACCGAGATAAATGTAAACTCACCTGTCTATCCCCATCTCTAATCAACGAACTTCGGATTAACTAATTTGGATTGTTCAAGCCCCAATAATCAGTTTCAAAACGCTTATCCAAACATCATTTAACTGACAGGACAATGTACTTATGTATAAAGTATAAACTACAATTACAGTTATTCGTTGTATGCAGGCTGGGATGGGTGGCGGAACAGGTACTGGTGCGGCCCCTATAATTGCAGGAGTCGCAAAGTCAATGGGGATCTTAACAGTAGGTATTGTCACAACTCCAAATTTCACGATTGAGGCCGTAGAAAGAGCTTTTTCAAGCACAAGATTAATTGCATCATTAAGGGAAAATGTAGATACTCTCATTGTCATCCCTAATGACAAACTATTGACTGCAGTATCACCATCTACCCCTGTTACCGAAGCTTTTAATTTGGCAGATGATATTCTTAGACAAGGTGTTCGTGGCATTTCAGACATAATTACGGTATGAAATGTATATACGACTGATTAAACTTAAGTTATGTCTTTTATATTATGTTTTTATGAAGTGAGTTATTGTAAACTTGCAGATACCGGGTCTGGTTAATGTTGATTTTTGTCTGATGTAGCGGCCATCATGAAAATGGCAAGGCTCTGTCATTGAGGATAGGAACTGCAACGGGTTTAGTAGGAAAAACGTATACCGTTTTTGTGTGTTAGACAGTAGTTAAACTACATTATGCTGTTAGAGAAGGAAGACGAGGGCGAGAGACGCTGCATTGAATGCCATTCAATCACCTTTGCTGGATATTGGTATCGAGAGGGCTACAGGAATAGTTTGGAATATAACCGGTGGTAGCGATTTGACATTGTTTGAGGTCCATCTCACCCTTGAAATACGCCTGTTTAACGATATGACTATATCAATTACCTGTCAAAGAGGGTGTTTCTGAGATTTGTTTTACATGGTGATTGAATAGTCAGATCATCAGATATCAATGATTATTGATTGCTACATTTTAGATAAAATTACTAAAAAAGAAAATGTATTTGAGAAAAAAAAGGACGTGCAAGTGAACAAACTGTAAAATCCTCTTTAGGTTAGACCTTACAAAAGTAATGCTTAATCACTCCAAAAAATGACAAATATTAGACCTACATTAACCGAAATCATGTTTTGTAATGAATGCCAATTGGTGATGTTCAAAACAGATATTGATCTAGTCTCTTATGGCACTTTGCAGGTGAATGCTGCAGCCGAGGTCATATACGACCTTGTGGATCCAAGTGCAAACTTGATATTCGGTTCAGTCATTGATCCATCAATAAGTGGTCAAGTAAGTTTACCTTTTTTAATTAAGAACAGTCACAATAAACTTTTAAGTTATCTCAAGTTTGACAATTTTAACTGTTTCTTAACATTATACTAACGTGAGTCAATTTTATTCGTCACTCAGGTTAGCATAACCCTAATAGCGAACTGGTTCAAACGACAAGAAGGAAAAGTGACGGGCGGACTCACAGGTATTTTACTTATGATTAGCTAATTGAATTTAGAAAAAAATTGGGATCAAATTAGACATCTTACCCTACTCAAACCAGGAACACACCCATTGACACTCCATTCAAATAGCAAGGGCTGTTTTTGAATTAACTACTAATCCTAAGTCATAGTTAACATAAAGTTGATGATAATGCAGGGTGGTCAGGCAGATTTGGGTGGAATGAACCGGCGATCACCAGCCTTCACAGAAGGCGGATCGGTAGAAATCCCGGAGTTTCTAAGGAAGAAAGGGCGCTCACGCTATCCACGAGCTTAAGATCACCATTTTTACCTTTAGACCTTGGGGTGATAAATATACAAAGTATGGTTGTGTTATGTAGAAAATGTTGCTTTTGCTAAGCAAAAGCATAATAGAAAGTGCTATGCAACATAAATTTACCAAATAAAAGTTGTAGAATATTGCAAAGTGGATGTCAAATATTATTACTGCAGCCAGCATTCTTTGAACTAGAGGTTAGAGGTTTACCATTCTATGATCATGGTTGATTTGTAGTAATGAAATATATATTTTCACTTGTTAATTCGACATTTATATCTAATACCCGTTACATGCATTTTGGTTAACTCATAACTATAATATATAAACCACTCCGCATTGAGGCATTTCCTGTTAAGTCCTATGAAATCTGCGTCTTTTCATTGACACGTATGTCACCCGCTACTACAAATGCTACTTAAATGAAAGCTTCTCATAGCCATAATATTTACTAGCGTTGTGGAGAGGCTTTTACGCGTGATGCCTTGTTTTATGGCAATGTTTTTATGCGTGATGCCTTGTTACATGGCAGTGTTTTCACACGTGAATGAGCCAAAAAAGAAAACTGAGTATAAGGTGGTGATCACCACTGTGTGAGGGTGTGCATAATACGGTATAGTTGGTTTTTGATTTTTACATTCTAATGTCCGAGTACTTAATGCAGGTTATAGTTAAGGGAGAACACTCTAATGCATAAATTGGTGTGTGCCAATAAGAAAAAAAAAGGTGAAAATCAATTTTCATGGTTAAATAGTGATAGTGGAATGATTGTTACCAGGATAATGGTGGTGAGAATGTGAGAAAGATGGGATGATATGCCGTCGAGACCTCATAGATCAAAGTGTTGTCTTCTTATATGAATCTAGTAATTTATATGAGAAAATCTTACAAGTGTTATATTTCAATATTGGGCTGCTCCCGTGGTGGTGCATGAGATGCAATTTTGAGCCTTTTTACGCGTGAGCCCAAGTGGGGGTGTTTGAGTGGTGCGTGAGTCAAGACAAAAAACAGGAACGAAAGGTAAGGTGCTCAACTTTCAGATTTTATGTGTTTGTTGTAGACGTGCGGAAACCGGTTAACCAGTTTCGGTTCGGTTTCAGTCAACAGAACCAGTTTCAGTCAACAAACTGGTCGAAACCGGTTTGGACCAAAACTGGTTCGGGTTGGAACCGGTTCACTACCGGTTAAAGTTCGAACCGGTCCAACCGGTTTGGAACCGGTTCATTACCGGTTAACCTGTAAAACCGGTTTGGACCGGTTTGTGGTTTTTTTCCCGTTTTTCGTGGTTTTATACGCAACAAACTGAATAAACTTCAACTTTTATTTAATAGAAAACCTAATACATCGGAAACGAAATACATCGGAAAGAAAATACAACATAAGACATCGAAATTGAAATTGAAAATACAACATAATAATCTACAATTAGTAATCATCGCCATAGTTCGTCGTCATATCACAATCAACATCTCCTCCCAAACCCGAACCGGACATAGTGCCTTCGCTACTAGCAGCATCTAGTGCAATTTCTTCATCGGATATTGGAATGGCTTCATTTTGTTGCACCTTGGCATCCAAGATCTCTTCTTCAAAGTCTACGGGGTTTTCAAGAACTGGATTGTCTTGTTTATGCTCGATGAGCGTCCAAAATGATCCTTTAAAACACATACACATCACTAAAGATGCTGCTTTAGTCTTGTTCTTCGAATTGACAACACCCTCCCACTTATTGAAAATGTCGATTCAGAAGCTACCGAAGTAGCTTGTACACTTATTATATCCATGGTCATGCGGGATAAAACGGGAAATATTGATTCATTTGCTTTCCAAAAACCCAAGAGTCAAACTTGGCAAACACATTGTTTCAAGATGTGTGACAAATCGCAAATTCGAGGACAAGAGGATCACTCTGCATTTTTGTTTGTATGTTCTTTCAACACCGTATACAACCGTCTCATTTGAACCCGCCACTCGCCTCGATGAAGAAGCCCACTACTAGATCATTTGTTGTTTGGTTATCATATTTAGCATAAAAAATATTATTACAACCTTCCAAAGAGTCAATGAACCATTTTTTTGCTTACTTGCATGACCTTTTTTTTTATTTTTTTATTTTTTTTTTTTCTTTTTTTTTTTTTTTTTTTTCAAAAAACTCAAATCCATATTTATCGACTCGATGATAACTCTACCCCTGTACATAAAAACATGGGTTTAAAGGCCCGCACAAGTCATTATCGGTGGCTTTTTTTGAAAATATTCTGAAGTTTTTGCTTCATTGGTTTAACCAGAATTGTAAATATACCCCCTCAGTTCCATATTCCTAATTTGTTACTCATGAAGAAAAACCTCTTGGAAGTACCAATTGGAGATGTTGGGTAGTAAACCCCCGATAAAATTTTCGTAGCATTGTTAAACACTTCAAGTAATTAGGCTAAACTTTCAATAGTAACCCAATTCTTAGCCGAAAAATGATTACACTTACCCTTACTGGCCAAAAAGTCATGAAAATACATCAAAGTAGATCTTTGTTTTAAACCACATTGGAACATATGATAAGTGGAGTTCCATTTTGTCGGAATGTGTAACATCCGAGAATTTTCGAATTTTGAATGACGATTTCAATCTTTAACTTTTAGGGTCTGGCTTGACTTATAAGAACGATCACCTAAATCACGTATTCACGACTCGGACTCTAAAGCAATTTGATGTGAAATGATATTCCTGACAACTTTTTAGTTTTGACCGAGACCCGGAAACAGTCAAAGTGATGAAAATGCCCTCGCAAGATTTTAGAATCAAGAACGAGTACCGGCACAAAAATAATTAAATTACATTTAATTATCACGTTTTATTAAATAAGAATATTTAATAAATTATCTAACATTTTATTCAGTGACGTTTGTTGAAGACGCAAATATTCGAGTAAAATGATCATTTTACGGACAAGTTTATCGGAAATATACAAAATAAATGATAAACGTTTTAAATAAATTTTATAAACTTTACGAAAAGTAGTCGAGTGAATACTCATTTTTATCAGAAAAATGATTTGGAAAACAACGGCGCAAGTTTCGTGCGTTGAATCATCCATTGCGTGGCCTAAACGAGTCCCGAACAGTATATTATAAAAATTTCCTCGACAAGTTTACACTTTAGTCCTCGAGTATTAAAACATGCATTTCATTTAAAGTTTATATATAATTAAATGAAAAAAACTTATACATCTTTTTCATTTCATCTCATATACACTCACACATACACTCATCACTTTCACTCACCTCTCCTCTCTCCCTCCCATGTCCGGCAGCCGGTGACCACCACCACCACCACCACCGTCGGAAAACTTTTCCGACGGGCTTTTCCGGCGAAGACCAAAAAGACTCCCCGTTAACCGATCTACCCGATCCGCCGACCCACGCGCCTCCACTCGCGTTTCTCCACCACCACCACTCACCCACCGAAACCACCACTGTCATCACCAACATCATCCCTTCGTCATCATCATCACCATACCACCGCATACATCCACCACCCCACCGCCACTTTCACAGCCGCAGGGTGCGGATGGGTGAGTCGGGTTTGTGGGTTTCTCAGCGAAGAGGGTGCGGTTTGGTTGAGGGTTTATAACACCCGACAAGGGTGGTTTGGTTCGGCTATAAAAACGGCCACCATGGGGTGGGTTCGGTGGGCAGCCGCCGCCATGGGTTCGTGGTATCACCAAATGGGCGCGTTGGGTTTTATAACCAAATTAGTGTGCGTTTGGTTTGTATTACAACCAGCCAAGGGTGCGTTGGTTGTGGGTTCCTAGCCAACAAGGGTGCGTTGGGTTGTAGCAGCCAACACCAAGGGCGGGTTTGGTTGTGGTTCGCGGGTCAGCCACCCACGTAGGGTGCGTTTGGTTGTCGTCCACAGCCAAGGGTCTTTGTTTCGTCTGGTTGTGTCGAATCAGCAGCCAAGGGCTGCGTTTGGTGGTCAACCCGCACCAAGGGTGCGTTGGGTTTGAAACCAAAACCACAAAGGGTGCGTTTATTTCTGAGTCACCACAAGGGTGTGGTTGTTTACGTGGTCAACACCCGACAAGGGTGCGTTAGTTTTCTGCTCAGCCCCAAATAGGGGTGTCCGTTGGCTGCGTTTTGACAGCCGAAAGGGGGTTTGTTTCGGCTGTTAAAACAGCCGAATAGGGTGCGTTTGTTGGCTGTTTTGACAGCCAAGTATGGTACGTTTGTTTCGCCGTTTTAACAAGCTTTCGGTCTTACTAAATTTTTATTCGATATGATTCAAATAATATATTGAAAAGTGTAGACATTGCAATATTGATTGATTGAAAAAGGGAAGACATTTTGATTTAAATGGAAAACGTTGAGAATTTATGAAAATGGAAACGTTATATAAACGAATAGTACATGCCGAAATTTATAAAAAGTTATATGTTTAATAAATTTCATTATAATTCAATTCCTTTGGAAAACCGATAAAAGGACGATATGTAGTATTAACCTTTGCGAGTTGTAAGGATACAACGAACCGGGAAATAAACGAAAACTATAATTTCACAACGAGACAACTAATTTAGTTAGAAGTCGTAACGAAACATTAAATTATAAAATATTATTTTTATAATTTCCAACTAGAAGATAAGGTCACAGCTTTTGTAAAAGATTTACAAACTTCACTTATATAATTCGTAACTTTAAAACTTACGTTTACTTTTATACGGGAACGTTTTTATTAATTTAATTAGTGATTCCCGAGCACGTGTCGAGATATTGTTTTTCTCGCGTTCTTATATAATACTTGTAAAGTATTATATGCTTCGTATTACTCCGTCATATAATTCACGATATGAATTATACACTGTTCTTTCTTAATATGTAATATATACGGAATATATTACATATTTTGCGTTCCTCGTTCGATACCACTTTACCAACCACCAAACCGTTACAACTGAGAACTAAATCCTTATCAACGCGTCGCGTTGATGCAATCATTCATCAGAAAACCCAAATACATTATCCTAAGCTAGTGGATCATAGCCGTTGAGAGAAACTGCAACTTCTTGGTCGAGCCGTTTCGTTCTCTGTTTGTGTTGTGCATATTAGATGCCTATCTGTCAGTCGTTCTTCATCATCGAGGTGAGTTTCATAGCCTCGCTTTTCAATCTTTTGAATGTTTTATAACCCGCGAGGGGGATACATGCTTGTCTACAAATTCTTATACTTGGTTATCTTATAACAACGTGATTGTTTTAAAGGATATTGTGAGTTTATAGCTCCCCTGTTTTTACTCGTTTTACATATATTTGGGGTGAGAACATGCTTGTTTGCAAATGCATTTACATGATTGATTACAAATTGGTTTACATACTTATTTGCATAGCTCGCTATGGGATATATTATTTGACTTCATTTTTGGTCACAAATATATGCACTTTACTTTTGAAAGGATTACGGATTAGCTTAAGCGGATTGAACTGATGACAAAACGGTACTGCCCGGGTGTTCTTGGAGGGGACACCGGTAACGGGAGTACATATTTTTACTTTACTGCCCGGGTGTTCTTGGAGGGGACACCGGTAACGGGAGTACATATTTTTACTTTACTGCCCGGGTGTTCTTGGAGGGGACACCGGTAACGGGAGTACATATTTTAAATCACTGCCCAAATTGGGTACATACAAGTCTACGTCACAGCGTCATGAACTGTAAATCACTTGGAGGGTGAGCGCGAATGTTATGAAATAGATCTATCGGGTGTGGATCCGCTGTTCGTGTGATTAGCAACGCCGGTAACAACATTAAAGCGTGATGACCACGTGAATGATATAAAATTAGATCTATTCGGGATTGACAACCCCCGATCGGGTGATTAGCTATCACAGTGAACGAACGTTATAACAGTCGGATCACTTTTGGGAATACAGGGCCCCCCAACCAATACATAAAATTCTTTTTTTTTTTTTTTTTTTAACCACCACATTAATTATTATCTTCAGTTTTTCAGAAATAGATCTATTCGGGATTGACAATCCCCGTTCGGGTGATTAGCTATCACTGGGCAAACGAACGTTATAACATGTCGTAACACGATTGGTTGGGTCTACAGGGCCAACAACACATACGCATGAACTCTTACCGTGCCTTGAATAAAGTGGCATACATACAAGTCTACGTCGTGGTTTCATGAACTTAGAGTAATTGTAATCATTGTTTTATACACATAGGAATATTTACATTGCCTTGAATAAAGTGGCAATACATACGTTGGACAATTGTGGTCCAACTTTCATACATACATTTTGGAAGAACATTTAAGGATTGAAACGGTAATACATACTTTACAGAACTTCGGTTCAACATTTGTATTTACAAAAACCTATGAACTCACCAACTTTATGTTGACACTTTTTAAGCATGTTTTTCTCAGGTGAATTAGATGCTTGGCTTACTTGATGTGCACTGGAGTCTAAATTTGACAAGATTTCATTTATGGATTTCTACTTACATACAAATGATCAAATCTCGTTGGGTTGTTTTCAAGCTTTTCATTGTGATGCAATTATGGGACAAATGTTATATCAATTTCAAGGAAATCAACGAGATTACTTTTCAAACGACACATTTAGAGGTCGTTCTCTTGTATCTAGCGTTGTGTATTATGAAGTAACGCCCCCGGACATATTTCCGCTGCGACACATTTTTGGGGGTGTTACAGATTGGTATCAAAGCACTGGTTATAGAGAACTAGGTTGCATATTTTACCCTAGACTATAACCGTTTTCACAAACATTGCATCACATCAAACATTTTCAAAGTGCATACACACTACTTGCTTACTTGCTTAGGTTACTTGTTACCTTAAGTGCTTACATGACATACATATATATAATATATATGCTTGCATTCCTTTTGCGTATATCGTACGTTTATTTATATAAGAGTTAATTATATAAATACTAGAACATTTCTTAAGACATTGTGAGTTGCACAATGGTCTCATTTATACCTCAGACATTGTAAGTTACACAATGGTCTCATTTTACTTCTTAGACATTGTGAGTTGCACAATGGTCTCATTTCGTTCTCAGACATTGTAAGTTAAACAATGGTCTCTAAGAATATTATTTTTCTTCATAACTTTATACAATATCGTATTACACGGAGGCCGTCATAATTTTGTTTACATGGAATTATGTATGAATCTAAGTATTACAAGTCTTGTATGGGCGGGACTTGTAATATGAGGATTGATATGATAATTGCTATGTTAACAAAGCCCGTCACAGTTCTGTTTACATGGAATTATGTATAAATCTAAGCATTACAAGTCTTGTTGGGCAGGGACTTTGTAATATGAGGATTGATATGATAAATTGCTATGTAAACAAAAAACCCGTCACAGTTCTGTTTTCATGGATTTAGTGTGAATCTGAGTTTTAATGTCTTGTTTGGGCGGGAATTGTAATAGGAGGATTGATTCGGTAATTGCTATGTTAAACTCGTTATATAGCAAAGATACTACATGTATTTACTTCTAACGAGTACTCATTAACTATCTTGAACTCTATGTTGATCTCGCCTGGCAGTTTTTACTCCCAGTCTCCGAAGACGAGTTTTAAACACTCGTCCCATACTCTGTAGAATCACCATGCATCGTCATTGCAAACCAACCTTGTAGGTTATGTGAGTACGCGCATTGCATCGGAAATTATTAAGTAGTGATTTATAATATATTTATTGAACAGGATTGGGACGCCTCTTCAGTTTTAAATAAATATAAATTATAATATCAAACCCGAACCATTAAGTTTATCATTTTTTACTTACATAAATTTAGACGACTTCTTTATGTAAATAAGAATTTATAAAACAAGTGGGCTTAATGGGATCGATTATGCAAGAGTATGAACCATTGAAATCGTCTAATCATCAGAAATCCGTTAAAAGGGTCTAGAGACACAATCGTGTCTTACTACTCAGCAGAATCTTAAGGCCTCACTTGGAGATACCTATATTCCATTCTTATGTTCGTACTTTTGCCGTTGCTCTAATCCTCGCGATCACGAACTGTTTTGTGAACTAACGGAACCTTGTTACACACTTGAGTTAATGGGAGTGATTCGTCCTCAAACTTGCGACTTGTGGTTGCCATAATCGCCGTCCTATGCATAAGCTCTTCCGCGAGCTCCCTCCCAAATTGTTAAACTTTATTTGGGAATATTTGTCTCACGAAATGTTCCTCATTCTCGGATTATCACTATTTTTATAGTATATTGACGTTATGGTCGCTGTTGTTGGGTCAGGACGGTCCCGACTGATCTACTTTATCCAATAGGTTATGCACTCCCTTAAACGAGATAAACATCTATCGACGAAACAGATAGTTGGACTATTCATCTCGGGCCACTAGTAGGAAGACTTAGGCCGCGATACATCCTAGTACTGCCAAGTAAGTTGAGTACCTACATACATAAGCCACGTTGATGTGAATCATCGAACATTACAGATAGTAGAAACAAGACTCCGTCTTGGACATTTAGAGACTTTTATCGAACATATCTCAGCGACTTGCAACTTTCTTGTTGAGGTTTTCACTATAATGAGACCTATCCCTATAACGCGGTTATACCAGTCATAAGATCTGTAATGATATATTTTGAGATACCCATTTTGATGGATTAAATATCCTGGACAAACCTAGCCAAAATTTTTGGTAGATTGAGAAGTGTAGAAACACCGAATTTTGCTGAATAAAGTTATCAGCGTCTTGTTTAGAACGAGTTTATTAAACTTTAAGTCTTTCCTTGGTCACACAATCGGATAACACAAATCTAATCTCGGGACGAGATTTCTTTAAGGGGTAGGTACTGTAACATCCGAGAATTTTCGAATTTTGAATGACGATTTCAATCTTTAACTTTTAGGGTCTGGCTTGACTTATAAGAACGATCACCTAAATCACGTATTCACGACTCGGACTCTAAAGCAATTTGATGTGAAATGATATTCCTGACAACTTTTTAGTTTTGACCGAGACCTGGAAACAGTCAGAAGGTGACTGAAATGCCCTCGCAAGATTTTAGAATCAAGAACGAGTACCGGCACAAAAATAATTAAATTACATTTAATTATCACGTTTTATTAAATAAGAATATTTAATAAATTATCTAACATTTTATTCAGTGACGTTTGTTGAAGACGCAAATATTCGAGTAAAAGGATCATTTTACGGACAAGTTTATCGGAAATATACAAAATAAATGATAAACGTTTTAAATAAATTTTATAAAACGTTTACGAAAAGTAGTCGAGTGAATACTCATTTTTATCAGAAAAATGATTTGGAAAACAACGGCGCAAGTTTCGTGCGTTGAATCATCCATTGCGTGGCCTAAACGAGTCCCGAACCAGTATTTTATAAAAGTTTCTCGACAAGTTACACTTTTAGTCCCTCGAGTATTAAACATTTCCATTTCATTTTAAAGTTTTATATATATATATAAAACTTATACATCTTTTTCATTTCATCTCATATACACTCACACATACACTCATCACTTTCACTCACCTCTCCTCTCTCCCTCCCATGTCCGGCAGCCGGCGACCACCACCACCGCCGGAAAACTTTTCCGGCGGGCTTTTCCGGCGAAGACCAAAAAGACTCCCCGTTAACCGATCTACCCGATCCGCCGACCCACGCGCCTCCACTCGCGTTTCTCCACCACCACCACTCACCCACCGAAACCACCACTGTCATCACCAACATCATCCCTTCGTCATCATCATCACCATACCACCGCATACATCCACCACCCCACCGCCACTTTCACAGC
The DNA here is from genome assembly GCA_026074375.1 of Tanacetum coccineum. NCBI lineage: Eukaryota > Viridiplantae > Streptophyta > Magnoliopsida > Asterales > Asteraceae > Tanacetum > Tanacetum coccineum. The sequence continues at coordinate 62,874 of BQNB010008858.1, forward strand.
CGCAGGGTGCGGATGGGTGAGTCGGGTTTGTGGGTTTCTCAGCGAAGAGGGTGCGGTTTGGTTGAGGGTTTATAACACCCGACAAGGGTGGTTTGGTTCGGCTATAAAAACGGCCACCATGGGGTGGGTTCGGTGGGCAGCCGCCGCCATGGGTTCGTGGTATCACCAAATGGGCGCGTTGGGTTTTATAACCAAATTAGTGTGCGTTTGGTTTGTATTAAAAACAGCCAAGGGTGCGTTGGTTGTGGGTTCCTAGCCAACAAGGGTGCGTTGGGTTGTAGCAGCCAACACCAAGGGCGGGTTTGGTTGTGGTTCGCGGGTCAGTCACCCACGTAGGGTGCGTTTGGTTGTCGTCCACAGCCAAGGGTGTTTGTTTCGTTTGGTTGTGTCGAATCAGCAGCCAAGGGCTGCGTTTGGTGGTCAACCCGCACCAAGGGTGCGTTGGGTTTGAAACCAAAACCACAAAGGGTGCGTTTATTTCTGAGTCACCACAAGGGTGTGGTTGTTTACGTGGTCAACACCCGACAAGGGTGCGTTAGTTTTCTGCTCAGCCCCAAATAGGGGTGTTTGTTTGGCTGCGAAAACAGCCCAAGAGTGGTGTTTGTTTTGCGTGTTAATCAGCCCAAAAAGGGGCGTTCGTTGGCTGCGTTTTGACAGCCGAAAGGGGGTTTGTTTCGGCTGTTAAAACAGCCAAATAGGGTGCGTTGTTGGCTGTTTTGACAGCCAAGTATGGTACGTTTGTTTCGCCGTTTTTACAAGCTTTCGGTCTTACTAAATTTTTATTCAATATGATTCAAATAATATATTGAAAAGTGTAGACATTGCAATATTGATTGATTGAAAAAGGGAAGACATTTTGATTTAAATGGAAAACATTGAGAATTTATGAAAATGGAAACGTTATATAAACGAATAGTACATGCCGAAATTTATAAAAAGTTATATGTTTAATAAATTTCATTATAATTCAATTCCTTTGGAAAACCGATAAAAGGACGATATGTAGTATTAACCTTTGCGAGTTGTAAGGATACAACGAACCGGGAAATAAACGAAAACTATAATTTCACAACGAGACAACTAATTTAGTTAGAAGTCGTAACGAAACATTAAATTATAAAATATTATTTTTTTATAATTTCCAACTAGAAGATAAGGTCACAGCTTTTGTAAAAGATTTACAAACTTCACTTATATAATTCGTAACTTTAAAACTTACGTTACTTTTATACGGTAACGTTTTTATTAATTTAATTAGTGATTCCCGAACACGTGTCGAGATATTGTTTTTCTCGCGTTCTTATATAATACTTGTAAAGTATTATATGCTTTGTATTACTCTTTTGAGTGTAGGTCTCCGTCATATAATTCACGATATGAATTATACACTGTTCTTTCTTAATATGTAATATATACGGAATATATTACATATTTTGCGTTCCTCGTTCGATACCACTTTACCAACCACCAAACCATTACAACATTAAATCTGAATCTTTATTCAACGTGACGCGTAGATGAAATCATCCATTGGGAAATCCAAATTCATTATCCTAGGCTAGTGGGACTTAGCCGTTAAGAGTAGCTGCGACTTCTTGATCGAGCCGCTTCGTCTTCCGTTCGTATTGTGCATATTAGATGCCTATCTGTCGATCGTTCTGCAACATCAAGGTGAGTTTATAGCCCCATGTTTTACTGGTTTTTACATATATTTTTGGGGTGAGAACATGCTTGTTTACAAATGCATTTACATGGTTGTTTACCTGTTTGGTTTAAATACTTATTTATATATCTCGCGAGGAGATACAATACTTGGTTTAGTTTTTGAACGTAAAGGCATACTATACTTTTATGATTATGGATTAGCTTAGGTTGCATGAACTGTAAATCACTTGGAGGGTGAGCGCGAATGTTATAAGATAGATCTATTTGGGATTGACAATCCCCGTTCGGGTGACTAGCTATCACCGGGAACGAACGTTATACCATGTCGGATTACGATTGGATTGGCGCCTGCGGGGGCCAACAATCACATATACATATTATTGCCCGGGTGTCCTTGGAGGGGACACCGGTAACGGGGGAACATATTCTTTTATATTTGCCCGGGTGTTCTTGGAAGGAACACCTACGATGGGTACACTCTTACTGTGCCTTGAATAAAGTGGCATACATACAAGTCTACGTCACAGTTCATGAACTTAGAGTAATGGTAATCATGGTTTTATACACACTTGAATAAAGTGGCAATACATATGGGAACGAAGCGTTATAAACATGTCGGATTATCACGTTGGATACAAGGCCCCCAATAAATACGTAAGAATTCTTACATGAATATTAGCTTCAGTTTCATGAGCTTAGAGGTTAAAATTCCCCCCCCGTAAAACATTGTTTTAATACTCACATGGATATTTTACGTTGCCTGAATAAAAGGCAATACAACTTGAAAACATTTTTGGTGACATTAAATGGTCATGCAATTTCTTTATTAATCTTTGGAATAAGATGGTACTTTGGTGACATTAAATTGGTCATGCATTCTTTATATATCTTTAGGATAAGATTGGTACTTTTGGTGACATAAAATGTGTCGTGCATTCTTTATAAATTTTTGGGATTTTTACATGGTACTGTGATGACACAGTGGATTACATTCATATTTAAACTAACCTATGAACTCACCAACTTTAATGTTGACACTTTTAAGCATGTTTTTCTCAGGTAAATTATATGCTCGGATTTCTTGAAGTGCATTGGAGTCTATACATTCAAGCTTTTCATTGTGATGCAATTATGGGACAAATGTATATTAAATTCAGATTTTGATTAAATCAACGAGATTACTTTTCAAACGACACTTAGAGGTCGTTCTCTTGTATCTAGCGCTGTGTATTATGAAGTAGCACCCCAAAGTGGTATTCCGCTGCGTTGTTGTATTTTTTGGGGTGTTACAATACTGTAATTGGAGGTGAGTAATATTGTTAAGCAATTAGGGAGAGCTGTTGATTATACTGAGACTGGTTGGTGTAAGATGGAGAAGAGTTAGATGTATTAGCCACCAAGGCAATAGGATCCGGGTATCATTGCCTTGCTAGATGCACTTCATTTGCATGAGCTTCGTGTTGTCTCAAATAACCGAACAGGTGATCAAAGTTGGTGATGTACAAGTCTTTGGCTAACTTCACATCCGGTATAAACTTTCTCCATCCAGGCTGAAGATGATTGACAAACTTCGTATTAATTTGGTTGGTGTCATTGTCATTCCAATTAAGTACATATCATTGATCAGCTGTGCGAACCTCAAGTAATATGTGTTTATTGTCTCTCCAGGCACTCAGGTAAACATGTCAAATTCATCATACAACTTTGACTCTCTTTCCTACAATGATATTTCTAAACCTTCAATAAGTAACTTCACTCTATCCAAATGTCTTTGGCCTGAGTATGATGATTCACCAAATTGTAAATGTCTTGTGGTAAGCCTTGTAGAACAATGTTTATCGCTTTTATGTCACAAGATTCACGAATCTTCTATGCGTCTTTGAGCTCATCATAAGTTTTATCTCTGACGGTTGCAGATGTAGTATGAGTACCGGGTATTGTGGTTGTGCCATATTTGAAAGGTCCATTGAGAACTGAGTCAACGAGTAGCTTTTTGTTTTCTTTTCCTTTAATGTAGAGTAGCATACGGCTTGCCCAAGAACTGTACAGACTCTTGTCAAGCATAGGGGGACGGTTGTCAACCCCTGCTACAATCACATTCTCTGCCAATGACAAACGCATATTGAAATGATTGTTGTGTGAAAAGATATAAGTTGATCGTTCAGTGATAAGTGGTTATTGTGTTTAAGTGTTGTTGTTTGAATTGATTAAGATTGGTATCGCACGGGATTTTATAAATCTTGATTAAACCGAGAAAATAAGTGAATATTTCGTGGAATTTTACAAATTAAAGAAGAAATCGTGAATTAAGGAGGTGTATAAATCACCTGTTTGTGTAGGTGTATAAATCTCCTGATTAACACATTGTATAACTCGCCTAATGAGTCACAGTGTATAAATCGCCTGATTAAGCACAGTGTATAAATCGTCGATTAAGCGCAGTGTATAAATCGCCTAATTAAAGCTGAGTATAAATCGCCTAAACAGTCCTGTATATAAATCGCCTGATTACACCTGTGTATAAATCACCTAAACAGTCATGTGTATAAATCGCCTGATTGCACCTGTATAAATCACCTAACACAATCCTGCATAAATCGCCTAAAGGAACCTGTATAAATCGCTTGACATAAATCGCCTAATACATAAATCGCCTCCTTCAAGCATAAATCACCTCCTTTATAAAATTCAAAAAACCAACTTTTTAAATCACTTAAAAAAAAAATACTTTTTAACGTTTTTTCTTGATTCCTATTGCAAAACTAACTATCCTTAGGCTAGATCTAACATAAAAACACAAACTTTAAGGTTTTTAACAACAAAAACTTAATGTTACATTTTTTTGAAACTAAGGCCTAAAAAGTTAATAAATTCAAATGTTTTCAAGCTAAAAACACACATAAATCATACTATATCACCCCATGGCAACTGATACCAATTGAAGGATATCAATTCAAACAACCTAAGTAAGATGAGAATAAGAAATCTAGAGAGCGAAAGAGAGTGGTTGGAACACTTAGAGAGAGAAAGAAATAACAGAATGGAATATTACCAAATGAACCAACACCCTCCCATGAGATGGAGAGGGTATTTATAGTCTACATGGGCCGACCACCCCATGGATAGTCCATGGGTTGACCTGGTTAGCTTAACTTTTAACACAAGCGATTACTACGAGTATGGAATTACTATTTTGGAAGTGACCGAGTCTTTTCTCGATTCCTAACATGTGTTAAGTGTTAGGTGCGATTGTGTTATGAATAGTCGTGTAGTCATTAAGTTTCCCTTCTATCTAACATTTACAAATATCTTGGATACCTCTTATTACTACTATTATGATTATTAAGTTTGTTTGTTTGGTCGATTATTCGTTCGGATATCTAACTCTCACTTTAGCATTCCTTGTTCGTACCATGTCAGTACGGATGTTCTATCTTTTCCATTCAGCGTCTTGATATGTATTGGTTGTTCAGATCTGTTTCTTTTGGCTATTGGTACGTTTCATTGGTTCTTTCCTAGCATTGATTATTTGTACAAATATCTAATTTTTCTTTCAAGCACTATTTATTCGTAACATGTTATTGTGGATATTTACTCCCTTCTTTTACACATCATTGGTTTTCATAATATGTTAGTACCGATGGTGTTAGATTATATCACTTCACCATCATCACATGAAATAGATGAGATCTTATAGAGAGAAAGAGGGTCTAGAGAGAGAAAGAGAAATGAGATAAAAGGAAGAAAATACTTATTACACTAAGAGAGAAATGTGAACAACAACCCTTCCTAACAAGCTAGGAAGGGGTATTTATATCCTAAGAGGGTTCGGGCCTTCATAGGCTTTCTATAGGCCGACTTGGGTCAAAACATAGCAGCTAGTAGGCTTAAAACCCGTAACTTAGGCCCAATTAGCTTAAATAATTCCCTTAAACTAATGGTTTCCTATACAAGGCTCGGGAATAAATAATGACCATCACTTTACTAAAAACAAGGCTAACAATCTTCCCTTAAGGGGTGGTCATTGCACTTATGGCTTCACTTCTTGTGACGTCTTGGACCTTAGAGCCTTGTGTTCTTGGGAATTCTTTTGAAGTTCCTTTTGCATGCTTGCGATCTTGGATCTTGATCTTTAACTTGATATCTTAATCTTGATATCTCAGACTTTAGCCTTGACATTATCCCTGACTTTAAGATATTTAAATGTTTATCCTGGAATCTTATGCCATCTTGCGATTTTGTAACTCTAGCAATATGCTTATTATCTTGAAAGCTTGCTAACAATCTCCCTCAACATTGATCTTTTACTTGTTCTGCTTGCAATATTATCATTGATTTTCTTTGAGGAAGTTCTTGTATATCAGAGCTTGCAAAAGGCTTTGAAACATATACTTGAGCTTTCATCATGTATTTATCTTTGTCGATTGACCATGAGCATGTGGTGGTGAATCTGACAAAGCTGGAATGAGGTTATAACGCTGTCATATACCTAAAATTTGATATTAGTGATAAATAGCAGATATGGATGAATATGGCTTTGTTATTCGTCATAGTTCGGTTACATTAACCTCTAGTTCCGTGAGGACCATTTCAAAGAATAAAATATTGTGCCTATGATAAGGTAGATTTAATTTAGAAGAATCTCCTTGACAGGGTTTCGAGCTAGAAGTGTTAGATCCTCTAATGTAGGTGCATTAGATTCACCATACTTGCTTGTTCTCATTACCAGAACGTCTCAAAGCAGACAACACGGTAAGAGTGAATCAAATAGTTACTATCTTTCTGATTAAGTCGTCAATTCGTTTACTAGACCAAAATCGATATCCAGTTGACACAAGCTTGATTCTTATAGAATCTCGCAAGTCACCTACGGTAGTGCTGTTTGATGTTGACATTGGAAGGATTTCCATTCGTCACTGTGAATACTAAAGAGTATCACTCTGAATGTTCTGGCAATTATCATGAGGATAATGCGTAGGACTCTTATACAAGTTGTGTTCTTAATGATGAACAACAATTGTATATTGGAATTTGTGTCCTATTGAGATTTTAGATTTGATCCGATGGCTCTAACCTCTATAAGTGCACTTTTGTTATTTGGTGATCGGTGGCTGGAGCAGATTGCCACCTTTTCAATATCAGCGATCTCGGAATAAGAAAGCCGATAGAAGCGTGTTGTACTTCATAACAAATGAAACAAACTTCTTTTGAGAGAAGCCTGAGTAGCTGGGAGGGTTGTGCATTGCATCACTGGGTCCATGATGACTTGTCTTCACTACCAGAATGAGCTTTGTGATTAAACCCGATAAGATTATGCATTGAACCCCGATTTCTGCTTAAAGTGAATGGAGGGAGGGCTTCTTTCTTACACCCTATAATCCATATATTACTTTTTCATCATCAACCCCTTCAATCTGGTTCTACACTTTGACTCCTTTTTTAAATCGTACCTAAGTATATTCCTACTCTAACTAATAGGGGGGGGGGGGGGGGGGGGGGGGGGGGGTGGTCCATGGGTAGATCCCTCCGGTTTTGGCTGAAACATGGAACATAATACCTATCCTGAACCACCTTATATCTCCTTTATTATCATCAGTTGGTCAGTCTTTAGGTATTGCCATCGAATCCATAAAGCCATTTAAAAAATCAATCAATGTGTTTGAGAAATCATTTATAACCCATTAAGAGTTTTCAGATTCATCAAAAATCCCGCTACACATATGCATCATATTATGAAAGAGTTTTGCACATGCGAGGACAGGAACACACTTATATTAAGAAGATCTTATCCGAGTTAAGCCTTATTGATCACATTTTAATCACAATTCTCCCCCTCAAAAATTGCATATGTGGTGACAATTTTTGAATAAACAAGTGATTTAAAATACACGTTAATATACTTTGATCCACTTGTAGACTAACTAATCATTGGGAGAACTGAGTTGCATGCCAAATGAACCACTTGTTATTAATTATTGAAATTTATGCTCCCCCACAAACATAGATTAGAGTGAAAACTTGGAGTGAGAGTTTGTTGAGCACACAATTTTGAAACATTTTGAATATTTCTTTTGAAAATATCTTAAAAAATTGTGCTCAACAGGAAAATGATGTTGAATTTATCTTATTAATTATCATTTCCTTAGTACTTCTCTTGAGCATTCAAAACTTTGAATGTTTATATGACTTTGCTCAAGACCGAGAAGATATGAACATTCCCCGTTGAGTTAGAATAATTGTGGCATAAATTAAGCATTTTCCTTTCTTAGGAGATGAAGGTCCTAAGATGACAATTACATTAGATACGTCCGTAGAAAAAATTTAAAGAGACACTTTTTGACACTTTGTAGAAACTCTCGCTCGAACTTTCATTTATAACACCCGTGACAATATTAATCAACATTTCTGGTGCGTAAATGTTCATCGATTTATGAGAGACATTGTCATAGAAGATAATTTTGGTATTTTATGAAATGTAATTCGATTTTTTATTTGCTTTTATAAGTTTTATAATTTTATATTTTTCTAGTTTGATAAATATATACAAAGAATTATTGTGATTTTGCAACACGTTTGATGTGAGGGTTGTGAAGACTTCACATGAAGTTTTACAATCCCCTAGGCAATGTACCTAGTCATTGTATTGGGTTATAGAGGCAAGACCGGGGATGTTATCGTTCTCTATGGGAATAGGTTGGTAAAGGCCAAAACATGGTCAAACAGAATTCTAAGGTTGAAGAAGATTCTTTTTGTGTTTTCGTATTTATAAGAAAGCAGGTAAATATCATGGTCTTGTTGAAGATGATGGTATGATTAACCTAATAAATTAACATAACCTAATTATATTCTATACTACAAGGTGATAATTTATGATAAAAGATGTATTTTACCTAATCATGCACCCACCTCAGATTGCGTCTCCTAGAATGTTGCCTTGTCACACTGATGTGATGAATCTGTGTAAGTAATTCCGTATGAACGGATTACACGAACCCGCCGTCTATTTAATATTCTGTTAAGGCAACGCACAAGTAAGGTAGTATGAAGACTATTACGAGGCCCCTAAGAGTATATTAAATGCATGCGAAATATCTTAAGAAGGATCAACCATATTAGGGGTAAGGTAGTATGAAGACTGTTACCGATGGTATCCTTTCTACACTACTCGCGTTTCCCTAGACGTCTATGCCAATTTAATATCTTATGGCTAGTTTTTAAAGTCTAACGCGCACATCCATCAACAAGAAGCAACATTAAAAGGATCTACAACTGTTTCATGCAATCTTAAGTAAATACAAAGGAGGGTTTAGCCTAGCATGTTAAAGATAAATCAAGAACATAAATCAATCAAACAACACATAGACATATTGAATGATTAATGATAAAAAAATCTTACTTAATTAAAACATAGATTGAAGGTAGTTACAATAGGGTTTTGAGGCCCTAAAAACGACCTAAAAAGCTGCTAGAATGATTAGGGTTCGGATCCCTAGAATTATACAAACTTACACACTTAAAACCCTAATTTCGATTTAGTATATATAGAAAAATCGTTGCGATGGCGTCGCTTTGAAGTCCTGACGCCGTCACCACGTAGATGATTCTAGATCGTCTTTAAGTCGGCCACGTCCTGATGTCATCGCTAGGTAGATCACGACGGCGTCGCTTTATGCCTGTGACGCCGTCTCCACGCTCTGTGAACACGATTCTTCAAGAGATTTGGTGTAGGTCCGTAATCTTGTCTGTTTCTTCTCCAAATGAGCCAAAGTTACGTGTATTTCCTTCAAATGTCATCCAAGTGGTAAAAACATGAAAACAAACGATTAAGCACATAATTTAGTCATATTTGCATGATTTAGGGGGTTAAATGACCCCGAAAGGTGTATAAAATGACACCTCATCAATAGCATAAATAATTAACACATAAAAACAAAAATAAGGAAACATACCAATAGCAATCAAGCTAGTGACGAACGCAAGCTTCTTTGAGTACACGCACGTGTGTAATAAACGTGCTTACCGAAAACTACTCCAAGTTACTAAAGTAAGTAACCTCCACGTGGTTCATACACTACACGTCAAGCAGTATCACCCTAATACTAGTCTTGAGTAACGAATATGTAAAACACCAAGAAAACAAAACCAGAAAACCCTTTGGGTTTTGTTTCTGCGATCGAACCAGAGAGAGGAGAGACAATAGATGCGAATAATGAGCTCTAGGATCCTCCTTATATAGGGATGGATTTAGGGTTTACCTAAAATACATTCCTTGTAGAAAAAGATAGCTCAAAGCCCAATCCAACCCCCTCTTTGGGTCTAGGGCGGTCGAACTAAGTCTCCACCCCCTTAGGGTTGACTTTTTGACTTTTTTAATTATTTATGGTTAATTACATTTAATTACTCATTAATTAAAAAGCCTTATTAGTTAGTTACAATTAATTAACTAATTAATAACCGTTAGTATTTATTCGTCAAATCATATATTAATATAAATAATAAATATACAATTATATTATTATTAACATTAATAGAATGATACCTAAATGTATAACGTGTGTAACCCCGTAGGCTCACGTATTTTTAGCCGTATAAATATTCGTATGACATGAGCACAAACCCAACACTTTCGTTTAGTGGTTGTTCAAGCTTTAGCTTGAGTTTAATGTGGTACTTAACCACATTCCATTGTACGTAACTTTTTCTGTGATTAATACAACTTTACCGGGGTAACCCTTTACCAAAAAAAATAATCCACAAATTTGGTCCGCAACCGCTTCTAACGTAAGGGTTGGGTATTTATGATCACGTCTTTTGAATTGACCATGCAAGGACTTTGGGCAGTTTCTCCACTCCCAATGCATACAATCAATGTTTTTCTTCGTGTGATTCATATGTTTTTTAAATATCCGCTAAAGTGGGTTTTCTTAAAAACTTTTCAACTTATAAAACATGTATGCATTTAGTAAAATTGTCTAAACAATCTCGTGAACCACGTTCAGCAATTTGCAAGTACTCATCAAATGCATCAAGTGCAGTGCCGTACGCCAGTTGGCGTATGGCGGATGTGCACTTCAAAATAGGACCAATACTTTTACGACCGACAGCATCGTAACGTTGTCTAAAAAAATAAAAGAACTCGGGAAGAGGCTGAGCATCATAACTTAAGATATCGTTGACTATTTTATTAAAAAATGTAGAACTCATACGATACCTTCGTCTAAATTTTCTTCCGGATATTTAGGAAGAGACTCGTCGTCGCCAAAATAGTCGTCGATTAGCCGTTGTTCCGCCTCTTCTCGTTCACGAGATATGTATGTCCTCCTCGTCCTCTTTGGATCCGATCCCAAACCCCCGGCTTCTTGCTCACACAAAGCTACAAATTGTTCATACGCCACATAATCTCGCATATATCGATCCTGATCGCCTTGAAAATAAACATCATAATGATCGTAGGTGTTGGTGGTGCCGGGATTGTTTGGATCGTAGGTGTTGAAGGTGTTGGGATTGTTTGGATCCATAGTTGAAAGAAAATTGAGTATTATTGAAGTAGAAAATATATTGAAAGTGTGTGTGAAGTATAAAATAATAAGGAGGTATTTATAAGATTTTTAGGTGGTAAAATTGAGATTTTTAGGGGGTATTTTATTCAAAAACACGCTCCTCCAACGGATATAAAACAGTCAGATTTAAAAAAAGAAAAGAAAATTCAACCGCGTGGGCTGTTATTTACGGCGTGGGCACCAACGGCGCGAGCCGTGGTACGCTGCGTCGTACGCTGCGTCGTTGTTCTTCCTCGCTTGGTTCTTTGGCGCCAGGGCTAACATCCCTCGTACCGAGCCCTCTAATACCTATGATACACGCTAATATCTTTGCCACAATATTATATTAGTTAGGGAGATTTATATGTATATCCTTGCAAAATTTTAAAATTACGTCAATATCATTTTAAATTTTATAATTACTTCAATATTCTTTTAAAACTTTAAAATAAACAATTTTATCCAAAATATTTTTATTGTATTTAAATACATTTATATTATAAGTTATTATGTAAATAGTATCTAACATGTGATATTACCTATTTATCCATCTCTTTTTCAATTGAACAAATACGCTCGTGCTGTTGCATATACGAAATTAGAAAACACCGATTACTTGAAAATGATAATAATAGATGAAGTTAGAAAACACCAAATCTGAGCAGGTACATAAAGGATGAAATTGAAACCCAGTGGAGATTTATATGTGACGTCATTGTTTTTTGTTTTCTATAATAAAATACAGGTCGTTCGATTACATTAATGAATGGTTGATCTTTTCACATTTAATGTTTATATAAACCCTAACTCATTTGGGGATTATACCTGTTAGTGGTTCGTTTATGATAATGGGGAAGTTTACAAGAGATGAAAATATTTTCCGATGTGTTTATCAAAGGGTAAAAAGGTAATACAATGTATCATATTAGATTTTTTTTAGAACGGCATTTAAATAGCATTAGAAAACAAGAAAGGAGCTAGAAGGAATTACAATGGTTTTTTAAGCCAATCCGGCCAAATTTAAACAAATTAGAAATTCTGCAATTTAACCAAGTAAAGAATAAAGACGAATTATTATCAAATAAATACATTTTTCATGCATTGAGAGTTAAATGTTTTTTTGACGGAATTTCTTAATACTTCCAGATGGTCACACACTGTTGCAGCCATCACTTGTAATCAAGCCTTCCCATCACTTGATAAATGAAGATTATCAAACAAGACTTCCATATGAATGGGGAAAAAACTAGCAGAAATAGAAATGTCACACCAGACATACGAACAAGCGCCAAATATGTAAAGCAATTCACAGTATAAAGAGATGAATCATTCGATTTCCATACGTTAGGACTACCAGGACATGAGATTGATTGGATTTCCAACCCTCGTCTTGAAAGATTTAACCGATGCGGAAGTCTATCCAAATTCAAACGCCATAAGAAAATATCACTTTTCTTAGGGAAGTTATCTTGCACACATGGTTGGAACATCTAAAGTCGTTGATTGTATATCAATTATGGTGTCTTGTAGCTCTACTGTGAAACATTCCATCTGACCCAATTCCCCACGTACCTCATCTTGGCCCTCAAAGGAGTCAGAGTTGCAACTCGCTTGTAAAGCTTCCCACATGGCATTGATACGACATAAACTTAGGTCTTTTTCATTGCCTTTCCTCTCACTCCTATTGATGAAGCGGATCTTACTACAACAATATGGTTTTCTGACATCTAGGCGACTATAATCGATTATACGATGCGCTAAAGGGGCCACCAATCCGTGTATCAATCCAAAATCTCACTTTTGTGCCACATCCAACTTTATGTTTCACTGTATCTTTTGGAACAATGCAACTGTCATGCACATGCTTTATGGAACCAACAATATTTCTTCAAATTCCTTTGGCTGTGCTCGGAATATGATCAAAACCGGCATCCTCTCCATAAACAGCTTTGATCACATGAACCCACAATTGATTCGGGTTAGAATGTAATCTCCACCTTTACTTTTGAAAAAGCGCTTGGTTAAACGCCTTCAAACTTACAATACCTAACCCACCTTTCTCTTTAGACGCCAAAATATTTTCCCACTTAACCCAAGTGGTCTTTTTCTTGTCTTTATCTACACCCCAAACAAATTAAATCGTAATCGTTCAAGAGTAGAAAGGATAGATTCCGGAGTTTTAAAAATCGACATATAGTAGATACAAACACTCCCTAACATTGCTTTTACTAAAGTTGATCTTCTTCCTATGGAAAGTAAATTTGCGTGCCATTTGGATAGACGTTTGACAAACTTATCAATCATACCTTGCCAACTATTAAGACTATTCATATTAACACCAATAGGAAGACCCAAATACGTAAATGGCATAGTACCCGCTGAACAATCAGTAGCCTGAGCCATTTGTTCTATGTCATCAGGAGAGACACCGATTCCATAAACATTAGATTTATGAACATTAATACGAAGACCCGATGCAAAAAAAAAACACATGAAATAAACGTAATATGTTATCCATATCAGCATGATTCCAATCCGTAACCAGCACCACATCGTCAGCATAAAAGAAATGAGAAAAATGAATACCTGGTGTGCCAACCGTAACACCTTTGATGAGATTTGCTTGGCAAGCGTCTTTAATGGCAACGTGAAGTCCCTCCATTACAAGAATGAATAAAAATGGTGACAATGGGTCACCTTGACGAAGTCCTTTTTTGATAGAAAATTCCGAAGCAGGACTCCCATTCACGAGAGTTGAAGTACGAGCAGAATGTAAGCAAATTTGGATCCATTCTCCTCATTTTTCTCCGAAACCAAACTGATTAAGAACATAATCTAAATAGGTCCAATTAACCGAATCGTATGTCTTCTCGAAGTCAACTTTAAAAATCATCATCTTCTTTTTTCAAGTTTTATACCAATCTATAGTGCTTTTAATATTAAATGTATTTAAATATGATAAAAACATGTTTTTGGATAAATATGTGCGTTTTGAAGTTTTAAAAGGATATTGAAGTAATTATAATATTTAAAAAGATATTGATGTAATTTGAAAGTTTTGCAAGACCATAGATGTAAATGTCCCTATTAGAATATCTCACGTTAATATGGTAATACATATGATATACGTTGATATCTCACGTTAATATATTTTCCACATTGATTACAAGGAATATCAAAATCTCATTTTATAACCTTTACTCCTCACATCATCACTAAATTCTTCGTAGTCAGGATAACATGGCTGCACATCTATAAGATGAAGCGGATGTTCATGTTGTATCACCGTCAGTATATTTTGTAAATTTTCAAATTTGACGTTGGACTCCATATGTGTGACTTGAGGAAAAATGAAGAGCATTAAAAGATGGCAAAAAATAACAGGCAACTAACAAACAAAGAAGATGCAAACTAAAAATGG
>BQNB010008858.1:78537-88568 GCA_026074375.1 Tanacetum coccineum
TATATATATATATATATATATATATATATATATATATATATATATATATATATACTGTACAAAATTATCCCTCTAGTGTAAATAGACAATTTAATCTCATCCATTGGATGAGATGAAGATGGAAGGTATCCAAATGAACTTAAATCTATGTTTAATGAACTCAGTTTGTTCAATTTTTCAAAATATAAAACGGTTTAAGCTATTCAATATCCACATATATTCTCAAATTTACAAGTATTGTACGTGTACTAATTTTATTACTTGTATGATACGTTTAATATCAATTTCGTGATAATATGATCATTTTTATTGGTCTTTCATTTTTATTCTCCCTTCGCGTATTATTTTGGATATAGAGCAGCTTATGAGAGGATTTCTTTGGTGTCAAGGGGATATGCGCCGTGGGAAAGCAAAGGTTTCGTGGGAATCTATATGCCTTTCAAAAAATAAAGGTGGTTTGGGTATTCATAGGCTTGAGATGTTTAATGTGGCTCTTATCACTTCTCATATTTGGAGTATTCTTACTCTAAAGGAGTCTCTTTGGGTTAAATGGATTCATACCAATAAACTCCGAGGCCGAAATTTTTGGGACTATCCCCTTAGAGGAAATATGACTTGGGGTTGGCGAAAAATACTTCAAATTCGGCCTACTATTCGTAAGTTCTTTTGGTATAAGATTGGTAATGGGTCGACTATTTTTGCTTGGTTTGACAATTGGAGTCCGATATGTCCTTTAATGGATTCTCTTACTGTAAGAGAGATTCATAGTGCGGGCTTTAACATGGAGTCGAAGTTGGCGGACGTTATTACAAATAATATGTAGGGATGGCCTAATTCTTGGGCAGTGAGGTATCCCACTATTTTAACCTTACTGTTCCATTAATTACTCCTATTTCTAATGATAGTTTGACTTGGAAAAATTGCATGGGCAAGATAACATCTTTTAGCGTTGGTGTAGCGTGGGATGATATTAGGCCACAAGGAGATGTTTATGAATGGACATATGTTGTATGGTTCGCACATTGTATTCCTCGTCATGCTTTTCATCTATGGCTTGTTATTCAAAGGAAACTTAAGACACAAGATAGACTTAGACAATGGGATGTCAGTCCTACTACTGACTTAAACTTGTCTAGGTGTCCGCTTTGTGGATTGGTTCCCGACTCACACAATCACTTATTTTTTTGTTGTTCTTTTTCCTCTCAAGTTTGGGACATAGTTAAGGTGAAAGCGAGCATGGGTCATGTGAGTAATTTGATGGACTCTATTGTTACTTGGATTACTCCATTTGCAAAAAATAGGTCGGCGAAAGGCACCATTGCAAAACTTATTTTTGCGGCTTCTACTTATTTTATTTGGCAAGAGAGGAATGCGCGTTTATTCAAGAAAAAGAAACGAACCCATATGCAAATTGGTGAAATTATTTTAGCTACTATTCGCCTTAAATTGCTTACATTTCATTTCAAGAAGACAAGTAGAGTTGAAAGGGTTCTAGCTGAATTTGCCTTCGTCGTTGTTTGTCAATAGATCAACATAATTTTCACACCTCCAGACGTGGCCTGGACGGAATAGGTGTCCGAGGGCGTGACGTCATCATATTTCAAACACAAGGCACGAGAGAACGACCACTAATGGACGTTTTTAAAATCATAACTCGTTGCATTGTTTAAAAAATAGATAAGTTTTACAAGTTTTAAATGAAATTAAACATTTGCGGAAGCGTAAGAAAAATGTAGCGGAAGCATAATTTGGTTTTCAAAAGACAACGAGTATGAGTGAGAAATAAAATCTTGATAATGGTATCATATTGCACGTAGACTCCACATAGCACGTCAAAGAAGTCCAAAGCTAATCACCTGAGAAAAACATGCTAAAAACGGTCAACATAAAGTTGAGTGAATTCATAGGTTTAAGTAAAACATTTATGAGGATAAAAAACGTTTAGTGAATACAGCTTCACTCAAAGTATTATGAAAAGTATTTAACAATTTGAAATGTTCAACAAAAGCAGTGTGGACCACAAGTTATAGAACACATGTGACATTTATAACAAATATAACTTCACATAAAAATATTTACTATTGCTCTAAGCTCATCACACCGAAGCTCAATTTAAAAGGAAGCATGTTATATGCCAAATAGTATTCCTCGCCCTAAAGGTATCTGACCAAGATCACCTATTGACAATCCGATATGGTATATATCCGTTTGTTCGGACCTCCGAAACTAGTAAGCGCTACTTACCTGAATAGGGATAATCAGTCTCAATAGATCTATTTATAACACTCACGCTCACTTAACCAGTACGGTCGGTTAAGAAATTAACGGTTCATGATAGTTCGGGCATTAGTGGTCTATTCGTAACTTAGGCAACACGTAACAGGGAAAGTAGATCAAGATACTTGTGTCCATAGTAAAATCAACCAATGTATTTCCAAAAGAAAGACTTTAAGTAATTTCATCCATAAGTAAAACAAAGTGTGATATCAATCATGTAATCGAGTTTGCAAACGAACATTTATAAAAGCTTGAAATCATTAGAGTAAACAAGTTTGTAAACGAGCATGTTCTCACCCCAAAATAGTAAAGTAAAAATATAAAACAAGTAAAACGTGGGGCTATGAACTCACCTTGATGCTGCAGAACAATTAGCAGAAATGCAAATAATAAGCACAGCACAAACGGAAAACGGAACGGCTCGACCAAGAAGATGCAGCTTAACTTAACGGCTAAGTCCCACTAGCTTAGGATGATGAATTGGGGTTTTCCGATGGATGAGTGCATCAACGCGACACGTTGATAAAGGATTTGGATTTCAAGTTGTAAGAGTTTGGTGGTTGGTTAAATAAAATAAATCGAAAAGCAAACGCAAAGTATGTAACATATTCCGTATATATTACATATGAAAAAGAAACAATTATATAATTCATATGGTGAATTATATAATAAAGACAAACAACCAAAAGAACAAGTCGCAATATATATAATACTTTGCAAGTATTATATAAGAAACGCCAGAAAAATAATTGTAACAATATAATTCGACACGTGTTCGAAAATCAACAAATAATTTAATAAAGAGTTCTCGCTTAGAAGTAAACACACGTTTTAAAGTTACGAATTAGATAAATAACATTTTTAAAGTTTTTACAAAAGTTATTATTTTGTCTATTAGTCGGGAATTATAAAATAATATTTTATAATTTAAGATTTCGTTACGCGTTTTAACTAAACTAATCGTCTCGTTTGTAAAAGTATAGTTTTCGTTTATTTGTCGGGTCTATTGTATCATTACAAATTAATAATATTAATACTATATCTCGTTCTTTTATCGGTTTTCTAAAATAATAGAAATTTTAGTGAAAATACTAAGTATAGAAATTTTTATAAAATTCGGCATGACCTGTTCGTTTATATGACGTTTCCCATTTTTATAAAACTCAACATTTTCCACTCCATGTTGTAAAATACGCACGTGTTTCTATATATATTTAAACTAGACAAATATAAGAAGCAAAAATAAATAAAACCAAACACACCCCACTCGGGAGCTGCTGTCCCAAACGCACCCTTTAGGGTGGCTGAACAGCAAAACAAACCCCCCCTTATGGGCTGCATAAAGCCAAACACCCCTGTTTGGGGTTTTTTATTAACCCAAACACACCCTTTTGTGTAGCTGTTAAACCAAACGCACCCTTTAGGGTGTAAAACCCAGAAACAAACACCCCTCTTGGGGCTGTTACCAAAAGCAAACGCCCTATATAGGGTAGTTTACCACCGAAACAAACACCCTTTTCGGGCGTGTATACCGACCGAAACAAAAGAATCAAACGAAAACTAAATAAAACCAAATGAAACAAGTTCAAACAACAAAACCACACAAGATTCATTATTAGTTTTTATAAAAAGTTTAACCAACCAAACTTGGAAAAATATGAGATGAAGATGGTGGTGGTAGAACTGTGGTGAGGGTGGCACGTCGTGGTGGAGACGATGGTGGTGTAGGCGGTGACGAGGTGGTAAGATGACGAAGATGAAGGCGACGGCTGGCGTGGGATGGTGGGTGGTGTTGCGGTCGTGGCAGCAAGGGTGACGATATGGTGGTGAGGGTGTTGGTTGCGGTGGTTGGCGGCGTACGATGGTGGAGAGGGTGATGATGACGAGGTGGTGATGGTGTTGTGGTGTTGGTTGAGGTGGTGCCGGCTGTGGAGGTGCGACGGTGGAAGAGATGGTGACGATGGGGTGTTGTGGTGATGAAAATGATGTTGAGAGGGTGACGGTGATGAGGTGGCGTCGGTGTTATGATGGCAATGAGGGTGGCGTTGTGGTGATGATGACAGCGGCTATGGCCGGAGTTTGGCCGGAATCTGGCCGGAAATAGGAGATGACGGCGCCAGAAAAGATGGAGAGGGGGAGGGTGGAAGTGTATGTGCTAGGGTTATAACAAAAATAAGGGGAAACCTTAGTTGCATTTGTTTAAATACCCAAAAGGTGTAAAATAAAGTGACAAGTGCTAAATAGATGAGGGTCAATGGTGTAAATATTACTAGAGGGACCGAAAGTGTAATCTTTTGGTAAATATTGATTCGGGACTCGTTTAGGCTAGCAAACGGATGATTCAAAACACCATAATTGCGCCATTGCGTTCCAAATGATTTTTCCTATAAAAATGAGTATTTACATGACTATTATTCTATAAATATTTTTATAAAATATATTTATAATGATTATTATTTATTTATTTATTTGGTAACATTGGGTGTCGCGGGTAAGCTTTGTTCATAAAAATAAAACTTTAATTTGAACATTCGCGTTTTTAAATAAACGCTTTCGAATAAAATATTATATAATTTATTAAATATTTTTATTTAATAAAATGTGATAATTAAATATTAATTTAATTATTTTTGTGTCGGTACGCGTTGTATGCGGTTTTCAAAACTTTGCGAGGCTATTTTAGTCATTTTCTGCGAGGTTTTGTGTCTCGGGTAAAACTGAAAAGTTGTCCGGAATGACGTTTTATGTCAAACGCTAGTGTACCCCATAATTAATAACTCATTTTGGCTGGTCGTTTTTGATAAGTCAACTTAGGAATAACATATATCTTCTCGTTTTCAAGTCAAATAAGTTTAAAAAATAAATTTGTAAATGAGAGATAATATTAATAATTATGATTTATTATTTAAATACGTTTCAAAAATTTACCAACTACGCGGTAATCGTCTTTATGTGACCGTAAAAGGTCAAAAGGTCAAAAAGTCAAGCCGGAACCAAAAGTCAAAGGGTAAAATAGTAATTTAAAGTTTTGAAATTTGCGGGGTGTGACATAACCTCCCCCTTAAAGGAATCCCGTCCCGGGATTCAATTTGAGTTAACTGATTTTGTGACCAAGAAGAGATTTAAGATTTAAGAATCAGTTTTAGACATGACGTTGATAACTTCATTCAGCAAAATTCGATGTTTCGACACCTCTTAGTATACATAAATTTTGGCTAGGTTTGACTAGGATATATAATCCATCAGAATAGGCATTATAGAAAAATATCGTTACAAGTTTTAGGATTGACATAACCGCGTTGTAAAGAAAGTCCCTTGATAGTGGAAACGTCAAAGGAGAAAGTGTAGTCGTGTGGGTATGTCTATATAAGGGTTTCAAATGTTTAAAGGCAGAGTCTGGTTTCTGATATCTGTAAGGTTCGACGATCAACATCGGACGAGGCTAATGAATGCAAGTATTCAACTTACTTAGGAAGCACGAGGATGAATCATGGCTCAACTCACCGTACGCAAACGATGCGAGTAAAGTGTAATCGAACGGCTCTAACCGCAACTTAATAAATAGACGCGCCGTAGAATGAGAACTAATAATAATAACGAAACGTTGTACACAATGTTTAATAACGAAATAGACAACCATATACGTTTGTGCTTTAGTTTAGTCAACAAAAAGGGATTTTACGGACTTGTTAAGTTTATGAAGATGTTACGACGTTCTTACGAAAAATTACTACTTATAGAAAGTTTGATCTAGTGAGAATTAAATTAAAAAAAGAGTGTATGAAGTGACTAAAATCACAATTTGAAATGCAACGACTTTGCATTAATGCAATTCTATTCATTTATATGCACTATTTTGCGTTTCGGACGTTAACTGTGATGGTAGATGGTGCAAATTGATTTTTGATGATTTTAGGCACATGGAGAGGAACAACAAAAATAAAATGAATCTAATATACGTTATATGCATCTAATTAAAAGCTAGAAACACATTATGATTGCGTTATAATGCATCTCAGATTATAAGAGAGGCATCTAATTTAAGTCGTGCATCTCGGAATGCGTTATAGTTACTCTTATCCTTCTATTTTAAGAAAACATCTTATATGATCCTAACTCTATATATAATATATATAAATAACTATATATATAATATATAATAATGCACACCCACATATAGATAATATATATATATATATATAAACTATATATATATATAAAGACAATCTATATATACATATATATTAAGTATACATACAAATATATAATATACATATATATATATATATACATATATATATATATAAACTTGCTTCGACCAAAAACGTTTTCTATTATTATTTCTAATAGTCGAAAAATGTATATATATATATATCTACGTTTTAAAGCCGATTTTTTTTGAAATGACGGGAAAACAATTATATATCAAAATCTTAAAGTTTTAACCTTTCAGAACATTTTTAGGCGTACGTTTACCCTCATTTAAAACTCGGATCAACAACTATATTTTTATAAATCACCAATGGACTTGACTATAAACTTGACCATAACACCGCCATGTTTTTCCAAACTATCCAAAATTCTTTTACACCAAAACTACCAAATCCACTATAATACTAGCCTAACCTCATCGCTATCTTTGTTGTAACTCACCAATCTCACAAACTCTCAACAAGAACAAATTATATATCCGAAACCATAAAAAATCTTTATTAAAATAATTATTCATTTTAATAATTTGAAAATCATAGCACAAACATATGGAGTCGCGGATCAAAAATATAGGAATACATAGCAACAATAACTATAACAAACGGTGATGGGATGCAGAGAGTGAGGACATTTTGAGAAACAATATCCCCGGAATAAAGATCAACGAATGGGAGGAGCTCGCGGGAGAGCTTACGTGACACGTGACGGAATATTGCACGCAGTCGTTAGTTTGAGGATGAATCAATTCCATTAGCTCAAGAGTGCACAAGTCAATTAGCTCCACAAACGGTTAATGGTCATAGGGATTTGTAACGACAAAAGTAATAACTTAAGAATGGGATGAGGTAGTTCGAGTGAGTAACGGATTCCAATGATTGTCGGGTTTGAGTTCATACTCGTGTCATATTAGATACCATTAAGCCCACTCATTTATAATTCATTATTGGCATAAAGAAGCGTCCCAATTTGTGTAAATAATGAATTGATAAACTTATGGTTCAGTGATTTACAATTTATTTATTTAAACTAAGAGGCGTCTCAATCCTTTCAAATAAAGAGATTATAAATCAGCCTACTTAATAAGTTCCGATACAATACGCGTACTCACAAAATTCCTCAAGGTGGTGGATGACATGACGATGAAGGGGCTCCAATGAGTATGAGACGAGTGTTTAAAACTCATCTTTGGAGACGGGAAGTAAAACAATCAAGGGAGATCGACAAAGAGTTCAAAATAGTTGACGAGTATACGGTTAACGTAAATAAGATAAAGGTCTTATGGACGAGTTAACATAGCAATTATCGTATCAATCTTCCTATTACAAGTCCCGCCCATACAAGACTTGTAATACTTAGATTCACACATAATTCCATGGAAACAAAACTATGACGGGTTTCGTGTAAAACGATATTGTATAAAGTTGTGAAGAGAAAAAAATAATGAGACCATTGCATCGTTCACAATGTCTTAGACAAATTTTAGAGACCATTGTGTCATCCACAATGTCTTAGAAAAGTTTAAGTATATCTATATATATAGACCACTTCCATACAAGTAAATAAGGAAATATATGTAAGGCAAACGTATACCGCAAAGAAAAGATGACCGCAGAGAAAAGATAAGCGCAAAGAAAAATAAATGCAGGGCAGAGGTAAACCCATATCATAACATGCTCAAGGAAAAATGGTTCTCAGGTATATGCCATAGCAAAAACACGTATACGGCACACATAAAAGCACGTAAGGATTACATACTGGTTATAGACCAGACTTAGATATTCTACCTGGTTCTCTATAAACTTGGCTCTAATACCAATCTGTCACACCCTTAGACGGGGCCTGGACGGAATACGTGTCCGAGGGCGTGATGTCATCATATTTCGAACACAAGGCACGAGAGAACGACCACTAATAGACGTTTTGAAAATCATAACTCGTTGCATTATTTAAAAAATAGATAAGTTTTACAAGTTTTAAATGAAATTAAACATTTGCGGAAGCGTAAGAAAAATATAGCGGAAGCATAATTTGGTTTTCAAAAGACAACGAGTATGAGTGAGAAATAAAATCTTGATAATGGTATCATATTGCATGTAGACTCCACATAGCACGTCAAAAAAGTCCAAAACTAATCACCTGAGAAAAACATGCTAAAAAATGGTCAACATAAAGTTGAGTGAATTTATAGGTTTAAGTAAAACATTTATGAGGATCAAAAACGTTTAGTGAATACAGCTTCACTCAAAGTATTATGAAAAGTATTTAACAATTTGAAATGTTCAACAAAAGCAGTGTGGACCACAAGTTATAGAACACATGTGAAAGTTATAACAAATACAACTTCACATAAAAATATTTACTGTTGCGCTAAGCTCATGACACCGAAGCTCAATTTAAAAGGAAGCATTTTATATGCCAAATAGTATTCCTCGCCCTAAAGGTATCTGACCAAGATCACCTATTGACAATCCGACATGGTATATATCCGTTTGTTCGGACCTCCGAAACTAGCAAGCGCTACTTACCCGAATAGGGATAATCTGTCCCAATAGATCTATTTATAACACTCACGCTCACTGAACCAGTACGGTCGGTTAAGAAATTAACGGTTTATGATAGTTCGGGCATTAGTGGTCTATTCGTAACTTAGGCAACACGTAACAGGAAAAGTAGATCAAGATAGTTGTGTCCATAGTAAAATCAACCAATGTATTTCCAAAAGAAAGACTTTAAACAAAGTGTGATATCAATCATGTAATCGAGTTTGAAAACGAACATTTATAAAAGCTTAAAATCATTAGAGTAAACAAGTTTGTAAACGAGCATGTTCTCACCCCAAAATAGTAAAGTAAAAATATAAAACAAGTAAAACGTGGGGCTATGAACTCACCTTGATGCTGCAGAACAATTAGCAGAAATGCAAATAATAAGCACAACACAAATGGAAAACGGAACGGCTCGACCAAGAAGATGCAGCTTAACTTAACGACCAATAAGATGCAGCTTAATTTAAGAGTTTGTTACGCGTGTTAACTAAACTAATCGTCTCGTTTGTAAAAGTATAGTTTTCGTTTATTTGTCGGGTCTATTGTATCATTACAAATTAATAATATTAATACTATATCTCGTTCTTTTATCGGTTTTCTAAAATAATAGAAATTTTAGTAAAAATACTAAGTATAGAAATTTTTATAAAATTCGGCATGACCTATTCGTTTATATGATGTTTCTTATTTTTATAAAACTCAACATTTTCCACTCCATGTTGTAAAATACGCACGTGTTTCTATATATATTTAAACTAGACAAATATAAGAAGCAAAAATAAATAAAACCAAACACACCCCACTCTGGAGCTGTTGTCCCAAACGCACCCTTTAGGGTGGCTGAACATCAAAACAAACTCCCCCTTATGGGTTGCCTAAAGCCAAACACCCCTGTTTGAGGTTTTTTTTATTAACCCAAACGTACCCTTTTGTACAGCTATTAAACCAAACGCACCCTTAAGGGTGTAAAACCCAAAAACAAACACCCCTCTTGGG